>JAPPVO010000036.1:22404328-22620577 GCA_030407325.1 Camellia japonica | reverse complement strand
TACCCAAGGGGGTTCAGGATACCAGATTTTACCCTTTTTATGGGACTGGAAATCAGTCAACAAATAGAGCATATTGCTAGGTTTGCTGCTCAATGCGGTGAATTTACTAATCATGACTTTATGAAACTAAGATTATTTCCCAAATTCTCTAACTGGAGGAGCGTTTGTATGGTACATCAACCTTACACCTGGCTCCATTCAAAATTGGCAACAAATGGAAGAGGCATTTCATGCCCAATTCTTCCAATCAGAGCCAGAGGTTTCTATGGCAGACTTGGCTAGATTGAGTCAAAGGCCTGAAGAAAAGGCTACTCAGTTTGTTGCCAGATTTAAAAGGGCTCGAAATAAATGTAGAGTCATCCTGCCAGAATCAGAATTTGTAAGATTGGCTCAAAACGGCCTAGAGTTCAGGCTTCGAAAGAAGTTTGACTCAACTGAATTCAGAGATTTGGTGGAACTGACCTATAAGGTGTCTAGATACGAAGCATTACTAGAGGAAGAACAAGATCGAAATAATGCGTCGTACAAGACATATTATAGAGATCCTAATTATGAGATCGAATGCAGCGGAGATTGTGGGCAAAGAACCTGTAATCTGTGTGAAGCATTAATTCATAAGGATACAACAATTGACCAGCAGTTTAAAAAGAAAGACTTTCACAGAAAATACTCTTTCGATTTAACAAAAGCAGATGACATTTTTGATCATTTGCTTGCGGCCAATTTCCTTAAGTTACCTAAAGGAGTAAAACTGCCATCTCCAGATGAACTTAAGGGAAAAGTATATTGTAAATGGCATAACTCTTGGTCTCACTCGACTAAAAACTGCATTGTTTTTCGAGACAGGATCCAAGAACAAATTCGGAAAGGGAGTTTGAAATTTCCAGCCAAAACAGAAAAGGTCATGGGGATTGACAGCAATCCGTTTCCAGAAGTTGGAGAAAGCACAGCTAATGTGGTTGTACCAAACTTCCAGAATCTATCTCTGCAAGAGTTGGAAGAGGTCAATGTGCAGATGCATATTGCCAACCAGACAACTACCAAGAAGGACACTGGAAACCCACCAGCCATTGGACAAGGTTTCTCACACCAGAAGGAACACTCTGATGAAGAAGCACTGGATGATGATTCCTTGGAAGCAGCTGTAATGCAGAGGATGTGTCCCAGGTGCAGACTGAGTTATAAATGGTTGAAGGGGCTTCCAATTGATGGGAAGCAATACTACAGGGATGTTCAGAGACGTCCTAAATCAACCAACGCTTACAACAAAAGGCCGTATCCGGCTAGTGATAGGCAGCGACCACCAGTGGTTGAGCCTGCAGTGGACAGAATGCATGCTAAAGGCAAGAGGCCCTTACATGAATCCAGGCCACCTAACTATTACAGAATGGAGAGCAGTCATTCTGAAAGAAGACTGGAGAGAGGCTCATTTCATGGGATCAAAGCCAGGGATTGGCCCCTAGACCAACCTCACGTAGGACAGAAAGTGGCTATCTGCATCGAAGGTCTGAATCAGGCTCAAAACATGAGGTCAGAGCCAAACACTTACCTTCACAGCCAGCTTCGAAGATGGCTTCGAAGGTTGAAAAAAGCAGTTCAACATCTGAGTCAGCAAGTTCGTGGGTACCTGGGGTCCCAGATTGGTTTGTAATGCAGAACAAGCCTAGGGAGGTGCCTGCCCAAAGGGATGTTGGAAACCAAGGCAGGATGGTCAAGCCTCCATTGGTGGCTCCGAACAATTGGGTATTGCTTAAACACCCAAAGACAAAGGAACCAGATATGGTTCCAGTCATTTCAAGATCACAAAGGAGGAAGATTCAACGCAGGTACACCCAGTACCAGCAAGATCTGAAAGAAAGTGGAGAGAGTTCTTCACTGGTCAAGACAGAAGGAAAGAAGAATCCAAAGTCAGACCATGCTCCAAAGCCAAATCCACAGAACAAAGTGGTTGGCAGCAGAGAACAGTTGGCCAAAGTTCATTCTGAACTAAAGGCCAGGGAGAAGGCTAGCTTAGCAGGGTTGGAGAAGGCTCTGATGGAAAGTGATAGCGAGACGGAAGAAGAGATTGGCATAAGCCAAAAGAAGGAAATGGCAGAGGAAGAAATGTTCGAAGCCTTCATGGCTGAGCAAACATTTTTGGTTGAAAAACCAGTTGAGAAAGATCCTTCGAAGGAATCAGTTAGCAACGAAGTGCCAGAATGCAGCATGGAGGATGCTGCTGAAGTAACTGAACAAGGTGGCCAAGGGAGGAAGCAGGTACAGCCAGCCATCCAATTTGGCTCATTTCCTCCAGTATCAGTCAATATGGTACACATATTGCCTCATGAGTTCCAGGCTGGGGATGAGGACCAAGACATGGATCCTATTCCAGTCTCTAGTGAGGAGTCGCAAGTGAGTATGGTACAGGATGAGTCTGAAATGGCTACTCCGATGGAAACTGAATGCGAGGGCGAGGAAGAGGTGAGCATCAACCTCTCATATCCTTTTGAATATCCCTCGAATTCTATGACACAACATGTCAAGCCTTTGTATATCAAGGCTTTCTTTGATGGGATACAATTGAATCGGTCCTGATAGATAATGGGGCAGCAGTGAACTTACTACCGAAATCTTCTTTGAAGAAACTAGGGAAAAAGAATCCCAGGTTGATCCCAACCAGCACAACCATCGCTGGCTTTGCTGGAGACAAACAGATGGCTCAGGGGATTTTACCCATTAACTTGAGTGTGGGAACCAGGGACTGTATGACAGCATTCTTCGTGATCGACAGTAATGCTAAATACAATGCTTTACTTGGGAGAGATTGGATCCACACTAACAAATGTGTGCCTTCCTCTTTGCATCAGAAAATCATGATGGCCTTAGGCAATGGAGAGACAGAGGAAATAGATGCAGATCCTCAACCCTTCATAGCCTGTGCAGACTTTGCAGAGGCCAAGCTGTATATTGAGGGAGTGACACCACTCAGTATACTGAGGAAAGCTGATGGCTCAGCCGAAGTGACGGCTGATGAGGAAGTGACACACCTGAAGCACTTAGTCCAAGAGAGTGCTGATGAAGAGATTGTCGTTAAAGATTGACAATGATGCCTGGTTGGTAGGCAAATGAGATGAAGAACAAGAAGCCAAGTCCCTTGGCTCTGATTAAATTCTCACATTGGATGTAAAAAGCTATAGTCCAGAAAGTACAGGAGCAAAGAAAGAGAAGCCATGATAATTGGCTGTAAACAGGAGCAGCACAGGTCAGAATTTTGACCCTTGGAAATACTGTGCATTGGACATTGAGACAAAAGTCCAGGAGATACAGGAGGAGGATGCCTTATGGACAGATTTTGTCTATGAGGAGGAGGGCAAAGATGTTGAACTAAAGAACCTGGGAGCA
The DNA here is from genome assembly GCA_030407325.1 of Camellia japonica. Classification (NCBI taxonomy): domain Eukaryota; kingdom Viridiplantae; phylum Streptophyta; class Magnoliopsida; order Ericales; family Theaceae; genus Camellia; species Camellia japonica. The sequence goes on along the minus strand of JAPPVO010000036.1, from coordinate 22,617,196 downwards.
GAACAAAGCAAGAAGGTTGCTTCGAAGGTCAAAGAAACCAAGGAAGAAGCTTTAATAAGTTCTCAGACACAAGACCCCTTAGAAGAAGTAAATTTAGGGAAGGTTCTATACAACAGCCCACCTTATATAAGTGCTTGCTTGAATATTCTGGACAGAGGCCAGTTGTTGGTTGTTCTGAAGAAATACAAAGATTGCTTTGCATGGTCCTATAATGAACTACCAGGATTGGATAGGTCATTAGTAGAACATAGGCTCCCTATGAAGCCTAATTTCAAGCCATACAAGCAGAAACCAAGAAGAATGAGTCCAGAAGTAATTCAGAAGGTCAAGGAAGAGATTCTTAGACTACTCAAGGCAGGCTTTATTAGGACAGCCAGGTATGTTGAATGGCTATCTAATATGTGCCTGTAGTCAAGAAGAATGGCAAAATGAGGGTATGCATCGATTTCAGAAACTTAAATCTAGCAACTCCCAAAGATGAGTACCCTATGCCTATAGTGGATCTGCTGGTAGACAGTTCAGCAGGACATCAGATTTTATCAATGATGGATGGGCACTCTGGTTATAACCAAATCTGCATTGCAGAGGAGGATATCCACAAGACAGCATTCAGATGTCCTGGAATATTGGCACCTTCGAATGGGTTAAAATGCCATTTGGTCTGAAGAATGCTGGGGCTACATATCAGAGGGCTATGAACACTATCTTTCATGACCTCATTGGAGGGTATCTAGAGTGTTATATTGATGACATTGTAGTGAAATCCCAGTCCATGGAGGAGCATCTGTTTCATTAGAAGCAGCTTTGAAAGAATGAGGAAGTTCAAGTTGAAGCTCAATCCTCTTAAGTGTGCTTTTGGCGTATCATCTGGAAACTTCTTGGGTTATGTGGTACACAAGAAAGGAATACAGATTGACCAGAATAAAGCCAAAGCCATCATTGAAGCCAGGCCTCCATCAAGTAAGAAAGAATTACAAAGGTTCCTTGGACAGGTTAACTTTCTTCGAAGGTTCATTTCTAAACTGCAGGGAAAACTAAAGTATTTTCTTCCTTGTTAAGGCTGAAAGATGAAGAGGAATTTGTGTGGACAGCAGAGCATCAAATTGCTTTCGAAGGTATCAAAGCCTACTTGGCCAACCCTCCAGTGCTGATGCCACCAAAAGGAAATAAACCCTTGAAGTTGTACATAGCCGCAGCAGAAGATTCATTAGGAGCTTTCTTGGCTCAAGATAATGAAGAAGGCAAGGAGCAAGCTATTTATTACCTTAGTAGGTTTTTAAATTCTTGTGAATGTAAATATTCAGCTGTTGAAAAGCTGTGTCTTGCTTTGTATTTTGCTGCAATGAAATTAAGATATTATCTTTTACCTACAACTGTCTTGGTAATTGCAACCACAGATTTGGTTAAATACATGTTATCCAGACCTATGTTGAGGGGGAGAATTGGCAAGTGGATACTAGCCTTATCAGAATTTCATCTAGAATATGTCCCTCAAAGGGCAGTAAAAGGGCAAGTTTTAGCCAATTTTCTGGCAGACCATCCATCTCAAACAGAGAGCCAAGAGATAATGGAGCTTGGTATGGCTAGTGTTGAGCCATGGCAGATGTGGTTCGATGGATCGAAAGCCAATGGTTTAACTGGAATTGGTATTGTGATTAAGTCTCCACAAGGGGTAGAAACCACACATGGTTTCAGAGTGGATGAAGCCACCTGTTCCAATAACCAGGCTGAATATGAAGCCTTAATAGTGGGACTAGAAATTCTTATTGGATTACAAGTACATGCAGTTGACATATTTGGAGACTCTCAATTGGTGGTTAACCAAGTGAAAGGGGTTTTCAAGTGTCAAAGCATAAGTATTTTGCCATACTATGTTGTTGCATTGCATTTGCTTTCTCAGTTTCAAATAGCAAATGTAACTCATGTTCCAAGATTCTTGAACAATAAGGCTAATGATGTAGCTCAGAAAGCTTCGAACTTCAAGAGAAGGGATAATACCCAAAGGGACATAAGCCAAACAACATATCAAAGATTAATACAACCTTTGAATAAAAGGAATGTGGTCTTGAAGTCAATCATAATGACTTACAAGAACAAGATTGGAGGCATCCAATAATGCAATACTTAGCTGGTCCATCTTCGAAGGCCAGCAGGAAAATCAAATTGCAGTCCATGCAATACATGATATATGGTAATGCTCTCTATAAAAGGGGGGAGATGGTTTGTTGCTGGAATGTTTAGGCCCAAAAGAAGCATTAACAGCTATGGCTGAAGTTCATGAAGGCATCTGTGGTGCTCATCAGCCTGGTGTAAAGATGAGATGGTTGCTTCGAAGGCATTCCTACTATTGGCCAACTATCCTTAAAGACTGCATAGAATATGCAAAGGTTGCCAGGCATGCCAAAAGCATGGCACAATAAGGCATGTGCCCATAACTGACCTCATGCAGTAGTAAAGCCCTGGCCATTCAGAGGGTGGGCCATGGATATGATGGGAAAATACACCCACCTTCTTCGAAGCATCATTGTTTCATTTAGTGGCCACTGATTACTTCACTAAGTGGGTAGAAGCCAAGCCATACAAGGCTGTAGATCAGACAGAGGTCATTGGATTCATTAAAGATTTGATCCATAGATTTGGCATCCCACAAACCATAACTGTGGATAATGGGACTGTGTTCGATGGGAAAATGGTGAAGTCTTTTGTGGCAGAGTTTGGAATTAGCCTTGTTAATTCCACACCTTATTATGCACAAGCCAATGGTCAAGCTGAATCATCCAACAAGTCCTTGAAAAAAGGAATACAAAAGGTTGTGGAAGATAACCCCAGGGATTGGCATAACCTTTTGTTGGATGTTTTATGGGCTTACAGAACTTCCCCAAGATCAAGCACAGGAGTCACTCCTTATGCCTTAGTATATGGGCATGATGCAGTTTTACCTGTAGAAATTAATGTTAAATCTTTGAGGGTAAGATGCCAAGATCAGTTAGATCCTGAGCAATACCATCAAAGTATGTGCTTGGAGTTAGAAGGCATAGATGAAGCCAGAATTTTGGCATTAAATAGCATTCTTTTCCAAAAGAAGAAGGCAGCCAAGAATTATAACAAGAAAGTCAAACACATTGGCTTTGATGAAGGTGATTTGGTATGGAAAACAATACTCCCAATAGGAATTAAAAGCCATAAGTTTGGCAAATGGTCACCTAACTGGGAAGGACCATATCAAATTCATAGAGTTCTGCCTTTTGGAGCATACCATTTGAGAAATCTGAATGGGTATGTACATCCCAAAAGATTAATGGCAGATATTTGAAGCCTTATTTTCCAACCATTTGGGAAACACAAGGAATAAAATAAATATTAAATACAAAAACACAAGACTGCTCGAATGATAGACAAAATTTGTTCTTTTATAAAGAATTAAGTACATTGTGCCACAAATTGGCCCAGAAATCATTACAATGTCTTAATTGTTTTTGTACAATAGATTTCCTATTGCTAAGTGAGGGAACTAGTTGAATAGCTGTAGCCATGTCTTCTTTGCGATCGGCCAGTTCTTGGTTAGTGATTTGCAATTTAGTGTCAGTTCGAACCAAGGCCTGGTTTACTGCAGCTAACTCCTCTTCAAGCTGAGCTTTCTTTCCAGCAGCTGGACTCGAAAGTGGGAGGCAGAGGAGTGTTGTTCTTTCAGAGTTGATACTTCGGTATGCACTTGGGAAACAAAACTCTGGTCGCCAGCCAGTTTCTCATCGCAGCCTTGGCAGCTTGACAAATGCTGATGTAAAAATCGATAGTAGCTGCTGCCTGAGATAAATGGCTTGAAACATCCATGCCTGACTGCTCAGCAAGTTTGCAGCACTGGAGGAACCCATTTCTGATTATAGGCCTCTGTAGAGCCTCGAAGGGAATCCTCGAAAAGGAAATCAGCAGTTCCAGGCATGTGTCCAGGTCTATTCAAAGGTGCAGAAGGCTTGCTGCTGGAAGAAGAAGAACTCTCAAAAATTTCCAGTAAAGAGTCAGCCAAGACTAATGGCTCAGCTTCAACATTGAATGTTGGAGAGGTAGAGGTATGTCAAAGAGACTAGCTAGTCTGGCTTCGAAGATGTCTACCTCATCCATAGACATGAAGGGTGCAGAGAAAGTTGGTGGAAGGCACAGAGGACTGCATGGGGATAGGAGAAATGGATGGAGCATCTTTGCAGTCTCTATGGTCTTAGCCACCAACGAATCAAGTGAAGAGGGGCTGGAAGTAGGCAAAGGTGATGAACTATGAGGTGGAAAACTACCAGCACCCTCGTAGAGGAATCAACTGCCATAGAGATGGAATGCAGTGGATTTCTTGACAGAAGGAGAGCAAGGCTTGGAGAATTGGACTGAAGTAGGTCAAGGTCAAGAAAGGAAGTATGGTCTAAGCCAAGAAGGAGAGTGCAGGGATGCTAGGGCTCACAGGGTATATGAAATATGGGCCTAGAAGTGGAAGTGTTATCTGAATGGCTTTCACATTAGCATTTCATCAACTTCGATTGAAAGGAGTCATTAGTATAGCTTCAGTGTTTGCTGCTGCAAAAGGAAGAGATGTAAGGTCAAGCTCTAGCGTCAAAATTTGATGAGGCAAAACAGTGGAAGCATGAAGAAATTACTTGTTCTAGAAGCGCTGGCACTGATGGGAGAGCTGCGAAGAGAGTAATGTTCGGCAGTCTGTTGCTTCTTGCCATTTCCCTTGTAATGCATCAGCAGCAGCAGCTTCCTCTCTTAGAAATTGTTGCTGCCGTCTCTTCTCAGCCCTTTCGAAGACAACTATGGCCTTGGAATATTCTTGTTCTACGGCCTTAGCAGCTGCTTCATGGAGGGGATCTTCAGCCAAGCCAGTAGCTGAAGCAGTCACTTTCCTTTTCTTTTCTATTGCTTGGGCAATTGTCTCGGAATCAGAATCTTCAGCGAAATCATCAGGAGAGACAGTAATCTTTCTTCTCTTTTTTCTCTGAATTGGTATTGTCCGCTCCTCCATTGTCTTCTCAACATCTTTAGTCCGAGATCCTGATTCCCCAAGAATGAGTTCCTCCTCTGCCTCCCTAGCAGTCGTTTCCTCTTGAGCCAAATCAGTCTCTTTTTTCTTTCTTTGCAAGAGAGATTCCTGCTCTTGATCTTTTCCTTCTTCTTCCCCTACTTGAAACTCAGATTTTTCCTTTTCTAGCTCAAGGAGTCTCCTCTTCTTTTGCTGTTGACCACCTTCACAGAAGAAGAATTAAGGTTAAGATAACAAGCATTACGTAGAAGATCGAAGGAAAGAAGACAAAGGGATATACCTTTCTTCGAAGCAGTTCGAACAACTTTAGGAGGAGTTGAGGCAGCAGGAATAGACTGAGTTGTAGCAGGTACTGCAGCTGAAACAGCGGAAGAAATGACAATCCCAGCTCCCTTGGGCTTGGATACATCTAACACCTTTAGTAGGTTTTGAGGTGAAATGGCCAAATAGACTTCCATATTGCTCACCCACCAATTTTGGTATCTCTTCAATATAGTACCTTGAGGAACGAAAGGGGTGTATTCAAAATTGGCCAAGTCATCTATAAACTTGAAGGTTGCCTCTTCTAACCTCGATTTCCGAACCTTCAAATCCCTCCTAGTGAGGCTCAGGTTGGTGTTGCTGCAGAGAGGTATTGGGACCCCTTGTGTGAAGCCAAATTGTCTAGCAAACTGAGCAGGACAATACGGCTCAGCTATGCATTTATAAGCTCTGGGGTTCGTGGTCCCGATAAATAGCTCTCTAGGAATCAAAAGGGAAGCCCATATATCCTTGTGAGCAGGTGAGGCACAGAGCCTGTCACTTAGGAAATTATTCAACCAAGTTGGACCAATGCTGGGTTCGAAGGGGCGGAAATGGTGAATAGGAAGGATAACTGGAAGTTGATGAAAGAAAGAGAAATAGAAGGCAAAAGTAGAGGGAGAAAGTGAAGCATTGGCCAGTCTTATGCCATGGGTAAGAGAGTGTAGCCCAGAAAATTTAAGACATTTGGATTGTAATTCAGTAAAATAGGCAAAAAGCCAAAGCTGAAGTATCCAGAATGGACCTCCTTGATTAGCATCTAAGGGTTTTTCACAAAAGAGGGAGCAAACTCTATACACATGGCCTAGAACATATGGGGCCAGAGCTACCCTTTTCTGCAAAACAAGGGCTTTGGCAAGAGGGGCAAATTCAGGCATGATTCTTTGCGAGGAAGTGCAAAAGAGGAATTTGCAAAGCCAATATAACAAGAAGGAAAAGAATTCCCTATCAGTTACCAGGCCCTCCTTTTTATTCTCAGCTTTAACAAAATCACTGTAAGATGAGTTAAGAGAGGGGAGGGAGAAAGGGACTGCTAAATCAGGGAAATCTGGTGTAATGGGAGTGCCAATAGGGGATACTCCTAGTAAATGGCAAATATCAAGAACAGTAGGGGCCATCATCCCACATCTAAATTGAAAGAAATTGAAAATGGGGTTCCAAAAACATAAGGCAGCAGGAACTAGAAAGGGGTCTTCTGAGATAGTTACCCTAGATAGTCGAAGAGCATCGAGAAGACAGAGCTCTTGAAGGTCCAGTGTCCTAGCAGGGACAACCCGGTCGTACCATTCTTGCCACTCCGGTCTCATCGTGGGCCAGCATCGATGAGGGCGATTGATTCTCCAGCTCCTCCAGTCGAGACCACCCTCATAAAGGAGACATTGGTTCTCCAGACGTGGATACAGGGCGGGAAGCTCAGTAAGGATCTCCTTGAATATGGGCCCGAGCACGTAGTCTTGTTGCATATGGCGACGAGGGACAAAGATACGCCCATCGATAGCGCTTTCCTCCCCAGCCTTGTACTTCTCACATTCTGCATCAATAAGCCTTTTTAAGGCCACAGATGAGCTCACACGCTCTATGATTGGCACTTTTGGTGAAGAAGAAGCCATTGATAGTACGCTTTTCGGAAAATGAAGAAGGGAATAGAGGGAAGTGAAAGACTGATGAGGGTTTGTATGCTAAGAGCATAAGTAATTCCAGAACGCGAAACAAAAGGGTTTAAAGCTTTTTGTGTCCGAAAGATATATTGCGTAAGCCGCTAAGTACTAAAAGTACGAATACGAGGAGTCTCATCCAAATCTGATAGTTTTGGAGGGAAGAGCACATTCCGGATGCTGATGCCAGCTTCGAAGTAAGATATTTGGCTTCGAAAGCCAAATTTTGGCGCCAAAAATCAAACAACAACGGCTTCGAAATATGCCGGCTTCGAAGCATACTACATGCTTAAAGATACTAGAATGCTCAAGTATTGGTCTACTTCAAAGGGTTTAAAGACCTGTTTGAGGGTTATTAATGAAAATAACGGCCTTCGAAGCAAAACTTAGGATTCTTTAAGAACATCAAAACCAATCGTTGGTTTTTATAAGAAGGAGATTGTCTTTTAAACTAAAACAGCATGGACTGCTCTTCGAAGCAAAAGTGGTCAATTTAAAATTGACTGGCTATATCAACCATGACCATGTATTGGTTATAGTTAGTTTTGAAGGGTAAAGTTGTTAAATTCGAAACACTAATTCCAGATGATATCAGCCAGAATTGTCAACTGTACTCCATAAATTGGAAAAAGACATGTTGGTTCTTTTTAGTGTTTCATTAAAAACAATTGAGTCCAGATTCGAAGGATGAGATTGTTCAATTCGAAGCTCTGAATTGGCTTTTAAAGACAAAAGGAAACAGAGTCAAACAATGTCAAATACAGAAAAACTTTGTTTGTATTCAAGCCAAGGCAATTACATCAAGTAACCCTATCTGGGTACAAACTCAAGCTCATAAAAATAAGGAATAGAATAAATAACAAGATCATGAAATTTGGTCCAACAGTGATCAATGAAATTTTGTTCTTTCTTTATTATATCCTCTATTTCTTCTAATGTTGGCTGCATGAGTTGATGTGCTCTCACTTCGTAGTAGAGCTCTTCAGCCTTTATTTCGAAGGCTTCCTCTCTCAATTTTTGTTCCATTTCGTCTATGACCAAATCATCCCAATACGTAGAATCTTTATTCTTGAAATCATCGAATTCTTCGATAAAGTTCTCTGCTTCGTACTGGGCATGAATTCGAAGAGACGAAAGTTGGTCTAAGGATTGCGTAGTAGCCTTAGAATTTCGATGCCAGTAAAGGAGCAATGGAAGTTGGTCCAGGAACATATGAAGTTCTGCTTGGGCAAGGGGATTAAGGACATGGCTCCTAGTCAGAATATCACAAGCCCATTGAAAGTTCTTAAGAGGGACTGCGTCCTCAAGAACATTGAAAGGCAAGTGAGAGAAAGCTGCAAGCAGAAGTTGAGCTTGTTTCCGCTCAACTGGAGTAGGAAATGATGGAGGTTTGTAAGGTGAAAAGACTTCATTCATGGGGAGTGCAAGCCTCAGTTTTTCTGTCCAGCAAAGAGTTGGTGGAGGAGAAGGTATAGATGCTTCTGCTTCAGAAGATGGAGAAGAAGGTGTGGATGCTTCTATTATGGGAGATGGCACGGGGGTGGAAGGAACAAAGGCATTAATATAATCAAGCCAGTCAGAAGAACAAATCTTCGCCTTTTTGGCTAAGAATGATGGATTGTACCCTTGTGCTTCTTCTAGGTGCCGGGTAGCATGCATTATCTTTGTAGGCATGGAAGATGTGTACCATGCTACAAGCAGATTCTCCTCCAAACTACGTCGATGGTCAATGGGCACGTAGGGGTAGACCACTGAACTTCGAGCGTAAGAAGGAAATTCTAAAGGGTCAGTGAACTCAACAAAATGATGGTTGATTCGTTCCCTCAAATCCCAGGACTCAGGTGTTGACCAGCTTGTCCAGTCAGAAACCCCAGAAGAGGAAGAAGTTGCAGCTTCATCCCATGCAGAGGTTTGCGAAGAAGAGTTTCCCAAGTCCATATTTGCAACTTGCCGAATCAAAGGCTTGAGAGCAGTTCGTTCGAGGTACAAGGAGAGTTAGAAGAAGAACTTCTTGTATCTATATCTGCAACTTTTTGAATCGAAGGATTAAGGGCAATGTGCTCGTAGTCCAAAGGTTGATAATTTGCAAAAGCTCCATGACCTGAATATAGAAAGGCGGGTAAAGGTGGCTAATGAATGCGTGGAGATTCTTTCGAGGGGAAGCAGCATTACTCAATGGCTCTTCGTATGCTTGATCAGTAGAAAGGGAAGTTGATTTAGCCATAGTCTGTTCGAATACTAAGGTATTGGGATGTTCGACAAATTGAAAGAGAGTTAATGCAAATGATCACCAAACAGTGACGGTTGTGTTTCCAGAATATGGATTCCATGCACGTTCTAAAAGAGCGGGAAAGCTGTGATCCACTAATATCACCAAGTATTGGGTATATTAGTGCGGGGGGTAATGTTGGCTACATATTTTGTAAAAGCCAATTACAGTTCGACACGTGGCAAAGCAAGGATAGTATGGGGAGACTACTCAAGTCTTCGATCTTGATCGTACACGTGGCAGTGAAAATTGGTTCTCACGTGATCTGAGTAGCACAGGATCAATAAAGAGATACAAGATGACGTGGCTTCAACGGTTGCTCATATTCAAATTCAAATACAAGAGGGAAGTTCAACTGCAAGAAAGGCGTAGTGGAACTACTTCTAAGGCAGCATGATCAGCAATCATGGAGGAGCAGTTCGACAGTTTGAAGTGCAGTTCGATGGTCATCCTTGAGGAGTATAAATAGCAAGGAGGTCCCCAGAAAAAACCCCCAGACTCAGATCATACAAACCAGTCTTACTTTACATATTTTTTTTCCAGTTTTTTACATTTCCAGTCTTTACCTTTCTTGCACTTTAAATACCTGTTCTGCACTTCGATTCATAGGAGTAGTTTCAAGTAGATCGTCACTGTAAACCTCTTCGAGGCTGAGTTTGGATCATTGTAAGTGTTCATTTTAATGAAATACTTCCATTGTTCTTCATGTTAACTGTTATTTTCTCTTAATTTCTCCTAAGTCAAGCCACCAGTAAAAGTCCTCTTCATTGAGGCTGAAAGAACTAAAACACAATCGTCTGATAATTGGTTGGCAATTATAATTTTTGTAAGGACTGATTGATCCTTGCTGGCATGCTCGCATTCACAAAAATACCCTTCGAAAAGCTAAAAAGCCAACAGTAGCACATTTTTGGTTAGATTTAAACAATGGAATTTAGGTCTGCAATATTTATTCCTTGATTAATTGTAAGACAAGTGTTGCATGCTTTTCTAAAATAAAGTTGGAAATAATGTGATATAAATGAGTAGCTCTTAATGGGTACCTGAGTAAGAGATGTATCTTGTATCGATGACAAGGACCATGCTTGACGTCGAGCTGCCATGTCAAGAGGTGACAAGGACCATGCTTGACGTCGAGCTGCCATGTCAAGAGGATTAGAAGTTGTTGTGGCCTAACCAAATTTGAACTAATTAATTTTACAAACACACACACATAGATATATGTATGTATATATAAGTGTAGGAAAACATTAATAACTTATAAATTCTATTGAAAAAAATTACCTGATTAGATGTGTTTGTCAAGTTATTCGGAGCATGCTGAACATGGGAAACTTTGGACCTTAGCTCCGATTTTTTAGCTTCCGTAGCATCCATTGTTGTGTCTTGGTTTGCTTTATGACCAGATGTATCTCTCCATAAATTAGATGAGGAGACACCTAATCTATATATGCGAACTCGTCCATGTTTTTCTTTACCCATCACTTGTCCAAATGTATCATTTGGGCCCTCATTTAATAAATTTGCATTTAAAGTTGTCCTCTCATTGATTTCATCCTATAAGGTTGCAATAAACATAACCTAATATATACATTTTAATCACTCAACACTATAATGTGGGAATTTTAACTAATCTACAAGTTCAAATGGACAGATAATTATTTAGTACATACTATTATTGCTTTCGTTGCCTTAGGGGTTCCAGTCTCCTTTGTATAACATACTTTAAACATGTGAACACGTGTTGGAGAGTGTCCCAACTTATTCTTCTACAATATAATATATTCCAAAATATAAATTATATCATTCTATCACATCATGCATACATTATCATATTAAATATACAACATGAAAAGATGAATTAACCTACTCCTTTCGAACACGTGGAAAACTTTTTGTTCCAGTAGTATGATTATACTTTCGCTCTGCACGACTTGCTATGTTTTTATCACTTTGTGCCTAAAATTACAAATGAATAAATTAATGGTGCCCAAACTATAGCAAGTAAAAGAACATATAATGATCAGATCGAGTATACTTTTACTTCTTCGATGGTCCAATACTTAATAAGGTGTTTCCACTGATCAACATATACTCTACTATCTTTATAATGCTTTTGTTGGTCAAAACTCAAGTGATTTTTATAATAATTTTTCTTTATGTTTGCCTTCCAGTCTTTTAACTTCTTACCAGAGCACTTCATAACCCAATTCCTAGCATGACTTGGAAGATCAAACTTTGACTATAGAGAGAGAGAGAGAGAGAGAGAGAGAGAGAGAGAGAAGAAGAAGAAGAAGAAGAAGAAGAAGAAGAAGAAAAGAAGAAGAAGAATAAAATAATAGAAAATTAATCTTTCCACATAAAAAATTAAAAATAAATTTTTTTTATAAAGAGTGTTGTTTTAATCATATTACCCATGTTTACTATTTTTCACATGTGATCTTCGCACAATATTGTGTCATTTACCTGTACAAGTGCCCATTTGTGATCTTTGTAATGTTTTGGGACTTTATGCCAATTCTTGTAAGTGAGTGGTGCATTTTTCCTATCACGCACAATAGTTCCAATGAACGATGATAACTTTGTTGCCAAGTTGTCATCAGGTTGGCCAAGTTTGTTCCAATTGACTGTTAGTGCTCATCATTATAAGTACCCCAAATATTACGCATTTGAGTGGGACCTCTAGTTTTATTTTGTCCATTAGCACCATCTAGTTATAATAAATAAATAAATAAATAAATAATACTAATAATAAATTATATACGAAGAAATAATATGACATTTTTATAAGGTTTAAACTTGCATACTTGCATTATTATTAGGCTGACTAGAGTTTGGCTGAATCTCAGATGGAGTTGACTCACTAAACTCACCAACATTACCTGAATGAAACTGAAGATATGGGTCCATAGGCTTTTTGCTTTATAGATGAATCCTAGTATGATTCAAGCAAAATAGACAAATCAAATTGTAAACTTAGAATGATCCAAATAAATAATTTGCAAATGAACAAAATACTTGAAGAAAATTAACAAAGAAAAATTGTGCATTCACCTTTATTGCGTTGCTATCTTGATAGTGATTAAATGTAACATATAGTGAATAAATATTTTGTAGCCACATATGAAAATCACATAGTTAAATTAAAAATGCATTATTCATTCTTCAAACAATCAATTAAATTAATAAAAAAAATGATAAAGAAAGAGAGCAAAATGAAACTATAGAATTGTTTTCAAATATAAATAACTAGCAATGTTCAACAGGTTTAACAATCACATAAGATCTAATTCTTCCTCATCTCCATCATCATGAACATCATTGTCTTTCAACACCATGTAAAACCCATTTAGTGTAATTGTAACAACCCTGACCTATGATTAACCATTAAACCATGATTAAGGATGCTTAATAAGTAATTAAGATAAAATTTTGAGTTACTACCATGTGCATTGTATTATTTGTGTTTATATCTGTCTACTGTAGGAATATCTATTTATGTTTCTGTTTTGTTTTGCGAATTGAAAGCCTTATCGGCATCCGATTCTGAAATTGACTTGATTTACGTGTTATTTGGGATTTTTAGAATTTTATGGTAAGTTCAATTGAAATTCAAATCGGAGCGAATTAATTAAAATGAAATAGGTGGAATTCACTAAGCCTAACCAAGTTTAAATAAGCTTAATTAATTCAAGACTATATAAGGCACAAATGAGCTCTTGATTACACTTTACACACTCATTTCCTCATCTCTTGAGCCTACGTCGATAAGGAAATTGCTAGAGAACTTGGAGATTTTGGCTTGGGATTTCAAACAATTAACCATTTAGAGTGTAATTGATCATCTAAGGTAAAAATTCAACCTTCTAGCTTTGGGATTGAGTCACTTAGCACATGAATTCAAAGAATTAAGTTGTGTAATGCTAGAATTGAGCTAAAATGAAAGAATATAGATCATACCATGCATGAATGTCTATATCTTGACATCTTGAGGAAGTTTTCAAAGAATTCTCCCATGCATGTTATCATTCTACCTTAGTTTTGAAAATTCATCTTGTTTTCCATCTATTTGTCTCATTTGATTGTGTTGTGAAAACTTTAAACTTGCATCTTTACATGCATGATGTGTAATATTATGATTTTCACCATTTCAAGTTTAGTTTAGTTCAATTGGCAAAGCTTTTGGGCTTGATTTTGCGAAATGCTTTAGAATCCACCATGTTTTGTAAGTTTGTACAAGTTTCCTTCAGTTTTTGGCCCAAAAGATCATGAATTTCAGCTTTGTGCAATCTAGAAATCCCAGAATTCGGCCTTTCTGCTAAAGCGATAGATCTTACGCTTGAGCGACCACCTTTATTTTTGCACTTCTGCTCGAGCGACCAAAAGTTGGCTTGAGCGTAAAATGCAAGCTCTCAAAAGTTTCATGTTTTTACAAACCGCTCGAGCGGCAAGGGTTGTGCTCGAGCGAGGACTTGAGTCTCACGTTCGAGTGTTCATCGAGTGTCCGTCGAGCATGAAAATCACACAACCAATACTTTTGCAAAAGTTTACAGACCATTCGAGTGGAAGAAGTTGAGCTTGAGCGACCACTCACATTTTACATGTCCACTCGAGCGAAAGAAGTTACGCTCGAGCGAGACCCCTGTTTTCAACAATTTTTGTTAAGTGTTTCCAAGTACATTTTAGCATCCTTATCGCATCCTAGGCATTCCTAGGCCAAGGTTAAGACATAATAATGAGGATAAGAAGTATAAATACACAAAGATAAGAAGGATTAAGCTAATGATTCCGATTGTGTAATTCAGTATGTGTTCGTTCTGTAACTGTGTAGGTCACGCGCCACAAGACATCTGATTTGCTTACTCTGTCTATTTACTTTGCATCCAACTGTGAGTAATAACTTAGTAAAGTTATGTTCAACTCTAATTATTTTTTGTATGATGAAATAAGATCTATTCTACGAAATGTTATGTTTTGTATGATGAATGATTGTCCAAAGTATTCGGGCTCAAGTAAGTTATCTGTTCCCGGTCTGAAGGTTCCTTGTGGAACTAACAAGTTATCTGTACCCAGCCGGAGGTTCCTTTAAGGAATTGCCAAGTTATCCGTACCTGGTCTGGAGGTTTCTTTATGGAACTGACAAGTTATCCGTACCCGGCCGGAGGTTATGAAACTGACAAGTATGATCTTCGATGCTCCGTATGTGATCTGTTAGCGCTAATGGATGTAAGATTAAGTATGCATTCTAATTTCTGTCATTGACTTGAACAAGAATACGAATATAAATCTGTTTCTGATATGAACTCTGATTTCTGAATATGTTATGGACATTATTCATCAAACCCTTTACTCTGTTATTATTCACTGGGTTTTCGTTCACCGTTTATATTATGTATGTAGGTGAGCAGGTGCGTGACCAGGCCTAAGCTGCTGCCTGGCGAGTCTTGATGTCAGCCAGCCATAGTGCCTCCTGGGGAGGTTCCCGTACATAGAAGCTGAGTTTTGTGGTCGCTGCTAAGTCATGCTTATTTTTGTTTTTGTTACTTGTATATTAGGCTAAGTCCCTTTTGATAGTGCATATGGTGTTTCGAGACTTATGTGGATATGACATCATATATGTGTATTTTATATAAAATTTTAAATTTCTGTCCCATGTATGTCAACACAGCTCAATAAACTACGTATATCTTGTATATTTGCTTCCGCAGCCCCTAAACATATACTATTTTGTTAAGAGGCCTCGGGTAATCTGAGGATTACTGGCCGGTTATAACGCTAAACCTATAGGGACGGGTTGAGGTCGTGACAATAACCCTTTGTGAAGCCATCACATACTAAGTGATCATATGCAACTGACCGGGTGACGGGAAGTGTAAGTCCACACTTGATCCATGGACATATGATCTTTTCCTCATAACCAGCATTGGTAAATGCAAAATCGAGAAACATGTCAACTCCTTTCTGGTGTGCATCACTTAATCTTGATCGGTACATCCATGTCTTATCCATAAGTAAACAATCTCGATTAAACAAGTGTCCAAAGTGTTTCTAGAACATTAAAAAATACATATATCAATAACAAGTATTTGTAAGTTATGATGGACAAAAAAAACTAAACTTGATTTTGCAAGAACTATAAGATACTAACAACAATGTAGAACATAACACATTCAATATATTGGTGCTTGACTATAAGGCAACTCATGTCAAGAGAAAACATGTAAAAGAAATTAAGTATTCACTACAAGAAATTGCATTTTTCGCAACGCAACAAAATATGTTGCTAAAAGGGAAAATTCGTTGGCAAAGAGTTTTGCCGACACACAAAGCTACGTTAGCAACCCGTAGGCAAAAGTGAGTTGGCAAAAGTTTTTGCAGACGAAATTATCATTACGTTGGTAAAAGTAATGCCTTTAGCAACGAACATAGTCGTCGATAAAAGTCTTCATCCATCGTCGGCAATTTACCTTGCGTTGGTAAAATTCATTCAAATATAATGATTGTGTGGCACTTTTCACGACACAAATTTGCATGGGCAAAAAATATACTTTTACCAACAACATATGCGTCGGCAAAAGTAAACTTTTGGCGACACATTTACGTCGGTAAATGTTGCCATTTGCCAACGATTTGTTTGTCACTAAAGCTTTACTTTTGGCAACGACAAATTGGCATTGGCAAAAAATACACTTCTACCAACACAATATGAGTGGGCAAAAGTAACTTTTAGCGACACATTTACGTTGGTAAATGTTGCCATTTGCCAACGATTTGGTTGTTGATCAAGCTTTAGTTTTGGCAACGACAAATTGGCACTGGCAAAAAATACACTTTTAGCAACACAATATGAGTGGGCAAAAATAAACTTTTAGCTACACATTTACCGACAAGTTGCTTGTCGAGAAAGCTTTACTATTTGGTAACGACAAATTTGTAGCGGCAAAAAAAATTAAAAATCATATATATATTTTTTATAAGATTTACATATTTACAAGAGGCATCCCTCAGGCACTACTATTACAAACTAATAACATTGATATTAAATCACCTAAAGTTGATGTGTAGGCAAAAAAACACTGCTGAAAAATATGCTTTTGGAAGCGTTGTATAAAACCTAAAAGGGTAAACTCACTAAAATACTCAAATACATCCAAATTGTGAACCTATAGTAAAAACAGCAGACAACAAAATGAAAACATGAAACTAACAATAGCCCAAATTTGCAGCAGACCAGCATTTAGTAGCAGCCCGCTTCACAGCAACATTGCAGCAGCAGCAGCCCAGCAAAATTCTGCAGCAGCACACCGGCAGCAGCAGCAGCAGCAGCAGAAGCAGACCAGTGGATAAAGCCAACTGCAGAAGAATAAATAATTTTTATAATATCAAGCGCACGATGATTTGAGACTTAAAATTTGCACATAAGCATCATAATTTTGCTTGATAACACTCCACAGCTTTATCAAGGTTGTCACGGTCTTTGTATATCACTCCTAAATTGTTGCATGCCTCTGCACAATGAGGATTGAAGTGGAAAGCAAGTTCATAAAACACAATTGCCTGCACAGATATTAAATAAATATTCTCAAGTTCTAGATTTGAAATGCATCAAATTTCTCATTAAAGCAACTAATAGAAGGAAGAAAATGAACGATGATTGTAAAAAGGAAATAAAATAAAATAAAGATAATGTACTTTCTAGTAGAGAATAATGTTTGAGGAGATCAGTTTCATTCATGTGAAGTTTGCTTCAGAATGAAAGACATGAAAAGCAGAGAGATAGAGAGACACAAAAGTTTTATTTCCTACAAATTTACCATGTCAAACTTCAGCATTTCCCCATATGCAACGCCTAGATTATACATGGCATCAACATAGTGCCAATTATAATACAGAGCCTTCTTGTAGTATTCCACACCTTGGTCAATGTGTCCCTCCAATTTAACCTGAATATATCATGAATTCACAATTTAAAAATAAAATAAAATTGTGAATGATAAAAAACCAGAACAAAATGATTTCTACAAGAAGCAAGTGTTTAATGTAGGAAGATAAACTATTACAAATGATCCTTGGAGTTTCTCTCCTTCTTCCTTAATATAATCCATGTTTATTATGGGGGAATTTTGGCACTATTGCACTATGTTGTTTCTCAAGACCCCTATAGGTGAACACTAAAAAGTAAAATTTATTTTTGACATCAACTTGTGTCATCTAAATAGATCTAATATGTGTCATTGATGAATGGAAGACTAACAATTATATTGAAGAAACATGAAATGTGTTATAGCACAAAATCACCAATACATTGCATCAACTAGAACTAATCTAACATTAGACCATCCAAATTATTGACCATAGTACTGCCAGGAGTCACAAATCAAAGCCTAAGAAAAAATATGGGTACGGGACACGGACACGACACAGACAAGCAGATACAACATTTTTCCAGAAGTAGGACTAGAACATGTAGAGCACTTTTCCAAAAGTAAGACACATACACGTCAAATAATATATTAATTTTTTTTTATATATGCATATATAATTTTATATAAATTAAATAAAATCACTTTTTTCAATAAATAATTTTTGTCTAAAATAATAACCTTGATGAAAGCAATGGTGATACTCTATAAAGATGCTTAAGCTAACTACTGAACTGCTAGACCAAAAACACACGTCATTTGGGAATTTACCATATCACGATTGCCTGCCACAGCACCTGTTCCCATTGTAGGTAGGTAAAAATCGTAGTAGTCACTGAAAATTACTTCTGACAAGCGTGGTGCTTGCAAAAACTTACGATGAAGAGAAGCTGCAACAGTTAGCAACTTCTCAACATGTTCAAAAACAACACAAAGCCGTTTCACGTCTTCAGTAATCTCACTGTCGACAGAGAGACGATTTGCTGCAAGGAAGAGAGGGGGAAAACGTAAATTCTGCAAACTTGCATCTATGTAAAATGGAACTAAGATTCAGGAAAAATAAAATAAATGACAAGAAAGCATAAAGACAAGCATACCTTGCAAATGCTTCAGTGTAGAAGCCATTGTAAGATAAAGTTGACCCATTTTGGTGACCATCTGCTTTAAGCCACCAAAGGTTGCCTGGTTTAGAGTGTCAGCTGAAGCTCTGAAGGCAGTACAAACCATTTGTTCCAGCAGTAGATGCGGTCGCAATGTTTCCAAATAATGAAGAACCTACAGAGTTCAAAGTGACATGAAAGGTCAATATTCCAAACCAAAAAGATAATGGCACTCAAAGAACCATGTCAACACAATAAAATGTATAGTAATATGGTTTGAAGAACATATTACTTCTCTTCCAAATACTGAATCCAAACTGCAATTACAAGGTTGAAAAAAGACCATCCAATTAAGGCCAAGTGGTTCGAAATTATTAAGAACAATCACCACATTTGTTTAAATTGCATATTTTATCATTTTAACAGGGTATTTTAGTCAAATCACCCCCAGTAAAATTGTCATAATTACCTTCATTTTTGCTGAACACATGCATACTATTTAGCACAGGTTCGCCAACGATTTATGGAATCTTAACTGTTCGATTGTTGGCTGGTTGGGGTTATGCCTCATTATGTGTGGGGTTTTTTGCTAGTTGTCCTATCAAACCAAAAGAGGAAGGAGTGGCAGACAATTGCATTGTGTGCTTCCAGACTATGGAGGGAGTGTAATTATTTTGAATTGTTCTCATTGCTCCTTGTTTATTTATTTATTTATTTTGATTGAGTAGTGTACTATTTCAATTGTGCCTTTTGTGCAGTTCATTGGAGATATGTTTATACCTCTTGATGTATTGTATATCATAGAGCCTTATCTTTTTGTAAAGCCATTTGCCACCTTCATAACACCTTTTAGTTTATACCACTTTTGGTTATCCAATAAATTAAAAATAAAAAACTTGAACTAACAAACAAGAGTATTTCAAGAGACAGTCTAAAAAAAGCCACAACACATAAATAGCTCAACTTATATGGGACACGTGAAGTTCATGCTTAGAAGGAATATACTGAATTTGATTTATACTTAGACGGGATACACTGAGTTTGATTTTTTTTTTCCCTTTCTTTTCTTTTCTTTTCTTTTCTTTTTTACATTTATCCAATACGACAAATGTTGAGATGCAAAAAGACAACTTGCATGTTTTAATAACCTTCCATTAAAAGGCAGTCAGCCTTGTGCTTAGAAGTATCCCAATTCCCAACAAACTATACCTTATTGCATTTGAATTTTGAATTCCCATTCCACTTGTTGAACCAAGACATATTCTAGGTAGCATCAGATCTTAGTAGATTATTTTCTATATCTTTCAACAAACAAGAAAGACAATGGTAGAAAGAACCATTTTGGACTGTCAAATCTATTGCTCTGAAACATAAATTGAACAGCATTTCAAAACATCAAATGTTGATCACCATTTAATCAGAAATTACTGTCTTGTGGTAACACCAGTTTTATGAACTTGAGACCTTCGCTGTAACATCCTACATTTGCTAATATTTTGTTGGGAAACATAAAAACTAGAGTAGTCCAAATATTTTTTAAAAAAAAATTGCATGATGTGCACATTTACAAAGAATTTTACCTTTTCTCCTTCTCGATTAGGATCCAAAAGTGGCTTCTGCTCAGAAGCTGGCAAAGCAGGTGCATCATTCCAAATTTTTCGCCACAAATTCCCATGCTCAGACATTCTCTCTGAAAGTCGTCCTCGAGGAGGCCAATTGTTTTTTAACGATTCCATTGCATCATTTGTAGACACTTCTCCACTCTCTTCAAAGTCATCATTCTCCCAATCTCTAGGTGAATGCCAGCGGATAAAATCTTCAAATACAGCAGCTGGATTTGCTGCTTTGAATGCTGACATGTCTGATTCAGATTTTCACAAACATCCAGCACCAAATTAATTTTGAAAGGAAATTAATAATGGGTTATGTATTTAAAACATTCTTTTTTTTAATAGGAAAGACATACATGTTCACATATGATATGATCCATAAATCCATAGCTATGAAAGACGAATCTAAAAAAAAAAAAAAAAAAGGGAAAATGCAAAAAAGATTTAACAGTAAAACAAATTCATGTTATGAAAACAGGAGAAAAAATTTGCACATGTTCTCAAATTTTCCGTGAAACAAAAACCAAATGCAGCAAAAGAAAACAAGCTTCAGGTCATGTTTAACAAGGCTGAGAAATAGTAAAACAATCTCATTCTGTATGAGGGAAAAAACATAAACATTTGAAATGCTATTGAGGGTATGCTCATGTTTTAACTGAATTATGCCCCTTAAACAAGCAGAATGGCAAAACAGGATTCTTGTAGCTGACCCCCAAGTAGTTGGGACAAGACTTTGTCGAGTTTAGTCAGCATTACATGGATTTTTTTAATTTAATTTGTTACACTAAAAAAATGGTATTTTTCGAATACGTTTTATTTTTTGCCAGCTGAATTTGTAGACAGAAAAGTATGTATGTTCTGTGATCATTTGTGGTTTTTCTTATATGGGCACCAAACGTTATGTTATGTTTGTGCATAAGTTCATGGATTTTTCAATTTTTACTATAAGACTCTTTAACAAATGTTGAATTACTGGTTTTGGGATTTATCCAATACATTTTGAATCTAATCTGTGCCTTTTGGCACTAGGATGTAACCTTTCAACCTTGAATCTCCAGTTTTTTTCATCTTCACGCCACCCCTAAAATAGCACCTCAGATCAACATCATCTAGAACATTGATTTCAGCTTTTATAAATATGTCCAGGCTTTATGTATGCCACACTCTCTTTTCATAATTATGATATTTTTGTTGTTTCAGGTCACTTTGGTCAAGTTCCAATTTTGTCAATTCCATCCCTGAAGTTTCCAATTTCAGTCAACATGATCCGTTTGAAATGGGCCATCTAAATCATCTATGTAACTGTTCCATTCAATGTCATTTTAGTTCCCCAAAACCAAGCCACCATCACAATAAATCTACCATATCAAAATCTACCCGTAATTTTATTCCTTAAGAACTAAATCCAAACCCTCGAGACACTTCTCCAACTTTCCCCCCTTTGCCTGAACAAAGTCTAAAAAGCCAAATCTTAAGTTGAGCAATCAATCAAATATCATTCTGGCCAACTAGGAGTTGAGGTAAACATAGAGTTAAAGAAACAATCCTCTATTGTCCTATCAATGTACTGCACACACAAATAAAATAATTACCCGATTATGTATTGAATTCATAGGGGGAGATGTGGATCCACAGGGTTAAGAGTGAGGGAAGATAGGTGGGAGACACAAAAGGGGAAGGAGTTTCAGATAGTGAGAAAGAGAGATAAATGAGTAAGTGAGCCATACGTGCTTTGATGGAGGGTCTCATCTAATAAAAAACTGATATTAGATTTAGGGACAACATAGGGGCAGGGAATGTCTATCGATAGGACTATATGAGAATATAATATAAAGGTGTCTGGTTGGTTAATGAGCACATTAATAAATTCTTAACTGCCAGTCAACTGACCCACACAATTTTCTCACCTAACCTGCCCTTCCCACTCCAATCACACTCTCAAACTGTGCGGCTGACAAATTTTTTGCATTCCTAATGTGACTAGTAGTGAGCTATGGAGCTTTACTTTCTTAGTCTTCAGCATCCACTGAAGTTTTTGGTTTACATTTACCAACTTCAGAGAGAACAGAATTAGTTGCCTTAGCAAAAGCCTAAGAGGTTGAATATTTTAGTACGATGTTGAAATCACTACTCCAGTTGTATTAGCCATGGCAGGGAGGTTGTCAATCAAAGCAAAGGAACAAGGCTTTGATTGAGACTTTGATGTTGTACCTTTGGAGAGAACGGTATCGGCAAACTTTTGAGGATGTACAGATGGATGTAAATAGATTGAAGATAACACTAGATATTTTTCATTTTTGGCTATAAGGGAAGATTTGTAATTCTTTTTTTGCTTTTATTGACTTTTTAGAAGAGCTTTATTTTGTCGAAAATAGTTTTGCTTTGTACCCCATAGCTGCATTTTCAATATCTTACAGTCTTACTTATCAAATAAATAATTATGGCTTCTACTTCTTTATTGGAAAGAGTAAAACGAGCAGAAGTAAAAAATGAGCTTATAACCTGAAGATAATATATCTCTCTCCAACTGAGCAGAGAAGTTCCGTACAAAATGGTAGACAATATTTTCTCAGTTGATATCAATGCACTCTTCAAATTTACAGACCTCTATCTACCATACAACACTTGAATAGGGAAGTTATCTAAAATGCAAAATGAATGTCAAAATAGTTTTCCCACAAGCAATGAGCAACTAACTAAATTAAACTTGTCAAATAAAAAAGGAGTTTCTTAGAGTCTTCTCATTTTTAGGGCTTCCAGACTTTCATGATCCAAAAATGAAAGGTTTAAATCAAAGTTAATAGCAAGTGAACTGGTACCACTTTACTTGAATCGAAGTTGATGCAAGTGGAGTGGTAACCACTTTATCAAAACATCTAAGATGCAACCATTCAAATATACTTTGAGATAATTAGTGATAGTCATAATATCAACATGTACATGTATATGCGTATCAATAGCATTCCCACAATGGCCATCTTCACCACAGTCATAATGCATATGACGAAGAGTTTAAGCTTACAAATGAAGAACCCAAGGCTTCTACAGCATTGAGTCGTTCTTCATGCATGTCTTCTGTCATAAGTGGTGCATCCTATAACAAGTATGGAGAACAAGTCAAGATTGTTTCTATTGAAAATTCTAGGAATTAAAAAAAAAAAAAAAAAAAAAACTGGAAAATAATCTTACTCTACTGAAGCTTAAACAACCTGCGTAAATGGAACATGCAAGTTCTGGTCTGATTTTAGAAGCATACCCACAACACCAGCTGATCCCTTCCTGATACAATCTGAAGGCCTTAAATCAGAAGATGTCACAGCATCCTGGGCCTCAAAATTAATCCTCGATACAGAAGTTTCAGGATGACATGAATCATCTGACATTGAGCCACTGCATAGTGAGCACAAAGAGTATGAGTGAATCACATGAATGGGATATAAAAAAGGGCAATCAGCAGAAAGTCCAAAATTAATGTAATCCTATCATATCTATTTAGTGCAAAGTTATCTTGTAAGTTCACTACTTTGGTAAGCAATTATTAGTAATAAATACTTAAAAAGAACTAGTACCATGGGCACTAGGACAAGCCATTTACTGCATGTAACTTTCATGTTTAGGGTTTCAAGCACTTAATAGTGCCACTTGCTGTCACTCTAGTTTCTCATATTCCAAATGGTTGTGATATGCAAATTGAGTTTCAGGTTCTTACTGATCTTTAACATCAACATAATAGAAATATGCCACTATAATATTTGAGCAACTCTTCAACAAATATACAACAGAGAGAAGGCAAAAAAAGATTTAAATTCATTAAATTATAGTTAGTCTTTTGGAATATCAAACCAAACACACATCCAGCCTAATCTAAAAGAATCACTGTGTCAATGACATTGTAGGAGTTTCTATTCTTCCTCCACAAGAAAGCCATGAAGACAACCTGAGCGTAGTAATCAAGAATGTCAAGGTAAAATTAAACAAACTTCCAAAACAGAATAATATTCATACCAGAATAATACTCATACTTTAAATGAAGAGCAAAAAATAAAAACAATATAAAAAAAAACTTCAATAAAAATCCACAGCCTCAATGGATTTGCAATTAGTATTTAATTATGAAAACAAAAGGCTTCTCACTTGCTTACTCGTTTCCCAACAAAATCCTCACTAGGCATTCTCGTATGAGATAAGTCTCCATTGACCTGACCAGCTTCCTGTATTTACATTTTACAGTTGCATAGTACTTCAGGCCAAAAAGCGGAAGAAGAACGACGTTTACTGATTCTCGAACATGGAGACATTATAAGAATATTGACAGCAAAGGTAAAATAAGACACAACCTCAACTTGCGCAGAAACATGATCTTCGTTTTCACTGTCTTGAAACTTTTGAGTTAGTTGACGATTCTTCTCAATGCATATTGCAAGTTGAACAATGAAGTGGCAAAGAAATACAATTATGGTCTCATGACTCTGACCACAAAATATTCTGGAAAAATCCCAAAAAGTAGAAAAGAAAGAAAGAAAACATCAAAAGGATGCTTAAGAGATCTCAAGGCCATGACAACATGTCATCAATATCAGTTTTCATAAACAATATCCATTGTCAAACTACATAATTGCAACGAAGTCCCTAGTGCTAACCTACTGAAACAATACTATTTGTTTTCAGGAAGTCCTGCAAAATCACATCTATTATCAATTAATTTAAATAAGACTACAGAAAAAGAAAATCCCAACAGAAACCGATCAGACAATGCGTTTAAGTCTTTACGTCTGAAGTGTTATATGGATGTAAAATTCCAATTTATAAGGATTACAGGTAGCAAGAGTTGCAAATAGATGGTTATCCAATTGCAATCACATAATAAAACAATGTCCAATTGCAATCACATAATAAAACAATGACGTTCTTACATTTAGAAAAGTGCAACACTCTCGTAGCATAAAGGAACTTATAACTAGTTGGCCCAGCGGAATTTGTCCCCAATGTAGTCCAAAGTTTGGAACTGAGTACTGACTGACCATATTTGGTTACAGTAATATTAGCAGAGGGCAAGTATATATTGATATGCAATTAATACAGTCTCCAACCAAACATACCACTATAAAGATATCTGGAAGGATTCATGTAGTCTACCCCACTTAATTGGGACACAAAGGTTAGTTTCGTTTGGTTTAGGAACACTTTTAGTTATCTTCCAAGTGAATTTTTTCTTTTTTTTATTCCTTATTAAAGAGTATTTGATTTCAGAGCTTGAATTTCAAGTATTACCACAACATTTTCAACTCTGCACATTTGGCAGCTTAAAGTCTTCAATAGAACCACTTGCACTAAAATTTCAGGGGCAAATTTTCAATTTTGTCAATCACCATTCACCACCTAACTGCCATGCATAATACCAAAACAAATGGCTACAATAAAGTACATTGAAAGCAATTTACAGAAACAAATGTTAACTAGCTCATTAGTTACAAGATCCAAAGCATCTTCACAACTTCAGCATTTATAAGCGCCCCCAGGCTTGTATGAAGAACAAGTCTTGAATGGAAGTATCTAAAAGCATGCTATCTAAACATTCTTGAGATATAAATTCTAATTATAAATTAAATGTAATTAAATGAATTATAATTCATTCTGCACTTAAGGTATGCATGTTTCATTAATAAGGTTCGTAAACTAACTGAAGAAAAGGCCAAGTTCAGCAATTTGTCAATACAAATTCAATGATTCAAGGCCTACATTTGTCAAGGCGGAGGGGCAGACAAAGCTTGTGGTCTTTCAGAACCTTCAGTTCTCGCAACATAATGTCCGAGAAATGCACATGGAACTAACCCTATTAACATTTCTCTAATGAAATGATGTACTATTACCATGTGTAGTTTCTGGTTGACCAAACAAGTTGACAAGTCAATCACACCAGTGGTTGGCATCCGAGGTAAAGGTTGTGACTCTTCCCAACACCAACGAACTTCTCTAACAAATTCTATGTAGAGCACAGCAATAGCTAATCAAACATAAAAGAAAAGCATAGTCAAAATGGGGTGAGTCCACATTCCGAATGGTCTAATACAAACCAAATCCCATGTAGATGATTAATAATTTAATGTCTCTAACAGAGTGTCACCATCCAAAGGAAATCATTCTTGACTTAGATACATACCACGTATGTTGCAGTTGCCAAACCAAAGTGAGTGTAAGCAAAAATGTGCAAAAAGTGAGTCAAGTGGTGCGCCTTTAATAGCTCGAGAATTCTTATGCTCACCCTCAATGAAATCAAGGAGCTACACTCCTGCAAGTTGCATGAGGACATAGTCATGAAAGAAACATTAGATATTAAAGTCCATTTGCATTCAATTCTAGAATCTAAATTTTCAACCATACAGCAGTACATAATAAACTTGCATGCAAATTAAATGCATCTCCAAATTTGTGAAATTCACAAATGCATATAAATTCTAGGTATGTTCATTTCTTTAATAACTTTGTTCTAACAATAATGTCCCTTCCGTGAGATCTACAAAACGCACGCCCACCCATCTATGCACCACTACACATCCCGCAAAAATGAGTATCCATTGTAAGCATGATAAAGGCTACATGTTTCATAACTGCTAAGAGTTTCATGCAATGAACATAAACAAAAGTCAATGATAGCAATCAGGCTTAGCCTGCTAGGAGCTTGTCATCTAGGCTTGCAAGTTGCAAGTCTTGCTCAAGTAACAAAACTCAAATCAGTCGGCCACCTTACTAATCATCTTCAATCACATAATTAATAGATATTCTTGGGAATTATCATAGCAACAAAACCTTTAATTTGTTTATGAATAGAACTTTCTAAAATAGATATTAAGAGTTCTTATCCACACTTCTCCAATATGAAGAATGTGAAAAGCAATTTCTAACTATTTTTGTTAAAATGTATTTGTAATAAAATAAATAAATAAATAAAGAATTAGTTATTGTTTTTATGTATATATATCAAAATTTATTTTCATTTATTACCATGTAATGGTGGTGTCTTGATTCTTTTGAAAAAATTGTCAAGTCTGTATGTTCCTATCGTGTTATTTCCATATCCGTGCATGTATTCGTACTTTTGTAATGTCAGGGCTTCTCTCATATGGTAGTAGGTTCACATTCTATGCCATCTAATTATGTGATAAACCCCAGGGTTTAATTACACTTTTCACCTTATAGTTTGATCCAAATTTCATTTTAGTCCCTATAGTTTCGAATTGAACAATTTTTATAGCGACCCCGGTCTTTTCCCATTTGATTATTGTACCCGGACTTATGTTCCGTGGATTCCGCTGTTATATTTGTTGTTGTTGTCCTTTAATTCCTTATTCTTGGGTTATAGGATGTGTTTAGCAGGTTGATTGCAGATTGGTTGGGTTTAGAAACCAAGTCTGCATGTTCAGTTTTTGGCTTGGTCGCTCGAGCGAGATTCTCTTCGCTCGAGCGAGGTCTTCGTTTTTGGTTCTTCGCTCGAGCGAGCTTTCCTTGGCTCGAGCGAGCGTTGCGTCCAGTACCTAGACCTGAGAGTAGTGTATCTTGGCTCGAGCGAGCTTTCTTCGCTCGAGCGAGCTGGTTGTCTTTGGCTCGAGCGAGCTTCTCTTCGCTCGAGCGAGGTAAGTTTCTTGTTTCTGGTCGCTCGAGCGACAGGGTCTTCGCTCGAGCGAGCCTGTCCAGTATATAAACACAGCAGCGGGATTTTAAGCAGTTTTTTCACCTTTTTCTGATCCCAAACCCTAGGTCCGTCTTCTCTTCTTCTCTAAACACCTTCTCTCCTAGGATTGATCTAGTTAGGGTGTGTTTTTACCCTAGTTGCTTTACAAATAAGGTAGAGGAGAGTGAGGGCTTTCATTTAATCTGAACAAACTTGGATTTGGAGCACTTTGGAGTTTGGGCTATCATCTTCGTCTTCTTCTTTTGGGTTCTTTGCTTCGAGGTAGGGATTTCCTACTCCATTTATACGTTTTAATCCTAAGTATTGGTATTTTGGTATGTGGGGGTAGTTTGGTAAATTTGGGAGAAACCCTAGGGTTTGACATAGATTAATTTGTATAATTAATTTGGGAAAAATGTGGAATTGGGTTTAATTCATGAAATTGGGGGATTATGAGACTGAATGATGTAGTTGGATAATTTAACCACCCATTGAAATTACATGTGTTGTGTATTTATTTCTTGCTTAGAAATAACTGTTTTGGGCTATCGGTGGAGGATAGTCATGATTGTTGTAGACATTGCATGTGGATTAGGCAAAATTGAAATTAATCACTTGATTAAGTTGTTGAGTATAAAGGTTGGAATAATACGTTAAAAGTTATGTATTGATGGATTGTGTATATGACTTTATGTTTATATGCCTTACTTGTGTATGGGAGGAGATAGGTGATGTACTCCACGGTTTAGGGGAAGATGGGGGATGTACCTCTAAACCGGTTAATGATTATGGGAAGATAGGTGATGAACCCAGGGTTGCTGCTTATATGCGCGCCTATAGCAGAGATACAGCTCATATGCTTATCTATTTGATATGATACATCACCAAAATGTGTATCAGTTGGGAAGTATGGAAGTGAATTTGATTGTGATTGATGCAATACCAACTTGTGTATTTGTTATGCTATATGAGAGGTTTAACTTGATTTGTTATCCCTGTTGAATTGGAAAGATTGTTAATAAGAATGAAATCCCCGTTGAGTTATTTGGGTCAGGTTCTGAGCCATAATTGGAAGGTGAATTATGCCATAGACAAAGTGTCATAGGCAATGTAGACATTTGTGTCATGAAATTGTAAATGGATTATTTTGTGTTAACCATGTATCAGCTGCTACTGCTTTAGTTAATTCTTATGCTTGGTTTAGTATTTCTTTACTGGGCTGTGGCTCACCCTATATGGGAACTTTATTTTCAGGTTCAGGTGGTTCACTCCCTCCAAGGACTTAGCTTGTGAGGATTGGACTTGAAGATTTGTTTATTTATTTTTATTTGAATAATGTAATCTTTCAAGCCTAGGGCTTTAGTTGTTTTGAGTTAGAACTCATGGATTTGTGTCCAAGTGTTGGCTTGGCAAGATGTAAGCCCGTAGGGCATTTATTTTGATGTTTTGTTTCATATTACTCTGATGATTTAAATAATATAATGTTTTTCTTTTAATAATGCATGTCTTGTTTTATGTTTAATGGGTTTAATTTTGAGGGCGTTACAACTTGGTATCAGAGCGTACCGGGTTTGAATACTTTGGGTACGTGGGAAGTGATTAGTATCACAATGGGTTCGTCTCGTTTGATAGAGACTTAGTGTAATGATTACATGCTTATATGATAACATGTTTATGTGATTATGTGGGTATGGAATGTAGTTCCTAGGATGTTGATTGGATCCTTGAGTCTCTGAAAGTCTTGTTGGAAAGGCACTTGATCAATGTTGTTTCCAACCGGAACTTTAGTGGCGCCTCGGGACTATCATTATCCAGGAATGAAATTCGTAGGTGCTTATGTGATTATGTGCTTACGTGGTGTGAATTATTGTTGTCCAATGCATTAGGACGTGAGTGTTTAGCTTCGGCACATTTATTAATGTGCTAATGTCTTTGTTTCCTTAATAGGATGTCAGGACGCGGTTTTGATTTCCCTCCTTCCGCTCGGGAAGAATTGAGGAAACAGTTTGTGGGGTTACGCCAAGGTACTACACCTTTGGCACAGTTTGAAGCGTGGTTTGCTAACCTGTCAATGTTTGCTCCAGAGTTAGTGGAGACGGAAGAATTGCGTTGTGCGGAGTTTGAGAGTAAGTTGTGTGACGACATCCGTGTTAGGATTGCGAGATCTTGGCATAGGAGTTACAGTGTACTTGTTGAGGCTGCGACTCATATAGAGGCAGCGGTACTAGCTATGGGGCAGAATAAGGAAGGGGCCACGAATGTGAGTGTTGGTTGGGTCAGGGAGGAGGCCATCTCGGCAACTCCTGTGATTCAGGGTGTTGGTAGGCCTTTTAAGAGGCAGAAGTATTTAAACTCGCAACAGGGAGGTCGGGTTAGAACTACCCTTTCAGTGACGGATTTGGGTTCGGGAGGAAGTAAACAGAGGGGCGTCACTTGTTTTAAATGTGGTCTGTTGGGCCACAAGGTGTCGGTTTGCCCACTGAGGAAGAGGGCTGGGTTGACAGTTCGACCAGTAGTGGCACCACCAGAATCTTTTGGTCAGCCAGATTTTGGATCGACAGAGCGCACAGTGGGGAGGCAGTTGTTGGAATCCCCACCAGTTCAGGTTTTGCACCAGTCGTATAATCGGGATCCACTTGCTTGCTGGGGGTGTAAACAGCAGGGTCATCTTAAACGTTTCTGTAAACAGCCGGGGGCTTCTTTAAAGGTTTTGCAACCTAGTCAGGCTCAGTTTCATTCGACTGGGCAGGAGCAGTATCGTTTTGGGGGACTAGCAGGCCAGACTTCGAGGGCCTCAGTAGAGTCGAGTTCCAAAGCCCCAGTTGGGGAAGTTTGTAGTTGTTCCAGGTGTGGACAGAGGGGTCACGTCAGTAGTTCTTGTCCGTGGCTAGTAAGCTCGTAGGTTATCTTGTGTTTGGGGATGACCAACTTTGACGGTCCAGCGAGGGACAGTAGTGGTGGTAAAATCGATGGGATGATTTTGTTTTGACTAATCCGTTTTGTAATCAGTGGATTATTGTTTTGTGATCATTAGGTTCGGTTGTGTAACCTATGTGTTTTGGGAATGTTGAAACATCTAAACTGTTTGGTTATCTATATACATATATATATATGCTTTGTTTGTTAATTTCCGTGGATTGGGTGGATTGTAATAGCTCTACAGTTTTATTAATGTAATAAGCTGCTGTAAGGCCATAAAATTTTTGGTATTAATGCATTTTATGTGGGTGACTTGATTTGGGAAAGATAAAGGCTAAAGAGCCATGTTTTCATAAGTTGAGAACCACTGAGGGTTGCGTGTCTTAACCCAGACATTATTGGGGCGAGAACTGTTTTACTTGCCGAGTGCGGGATTCCAGGGGTGTTACCCATTTAAATTTTGTGCGTGGTATAGACGTTGGTCTACTGTCGGGTGAACTCGAGAGGATGTGAAGGGTGCAATTAATACTAGTTGTAGTAAGTATTTAATACGGTGTCCTACGGGGAGCATAATGCATAATTTGGTTAGGATTGGACTTGTACCCTCGTGGTAGGTAGTGTTGTCAAGATTGCATGAGTACAGTTTGGCCGTTTTGAGTAAGGGGATGTTAGTCCCTATATAAGGTAGTGGTTGTCGTATTGGGAGTGGTATGTTGTGAGTAGCTGGTAATATATCTCGGGCAGTGGTAAGATTGATGTGTCTTAAGTTTTCAGATTCCTTTATTTGGATCGAATGTGATAAATTTGTATTTTAGCACTAGTCAGGTCAGGTGACGTTAAGGGTTGATTGGGTGTATAGTCGTGGTTGAGGTGTGACCCGTGAGTCGAGTCACTGTGGTAAGTCTTTTGCGAAGAAAGGTTTGAAATGTTAATGAGAAGGTTGAGGACTTTTACTCCTCTGGGAAGTTTGAATGGTGTGGCTTTGAAAGCCTTATTGGCGATATGTAACGGTGTCGGGATTGGTTCATGGTGGTTGTCTAGTAATAGATTGGCTAGTGGTTTGGCTCGGGGTTGGGTGTCTGAATCGTACTCTCGGGGTGAGTGACAAGTAAGATTTGGAATGAAAGGTGGACCCTATAGGTCGTTAGCGGATGAAGATACGATATTAGTTTGTATTCGGTACGAACGGTGACTTGGTAGTAGTGAACATCTCGGTGTAGCGAACCCAGTTAGTTAACTTAGTGCGGGGGGAAAGGAGTAAGCAAATTTTGTTACTCCAAGTTCGGTCGAGGTGGTGAGGGAAATCGCTAAATGAGGGAGTTTTGCACCGTGCGATGCATGATAGTATGTGGTTAGTATATGCTGTTTAGTTGATGAATAGAAGGAAATTAATCATAGGAAATTCCAGAAAATTCCTTAGTGAGGTTTTGGTTTGGTTTTTGACTGAAACCGAGAGGTTGGAGGTTTGGTAGGCTAGGTCACTTCGGCACGAGTGTCCGGCGCTCAGTTCGGATGGTGACAACACAGGTGAGGTGGTAAGGTTGTGAAGAGTAAGTGGGCCACCCTATTCGAATCATTTTGACTAGTTCGGTTCGTATTTGTGTGGTGTAAGACACGAGGGTGTGCAATGTTATCCTTTAGGTCGTGCGTTGTTGGGAAATTTCAAGTGTTTGGGAGTCTTCTTTGAAAGTGTTGTGGTGAGCATCGCGTCATCACCATGGGTATGGCGGGTGTTGTGGATTGGCTTTGTGTGTTTCACTTGGGGTTCATTGGGTACCCTTTGTAAACTAAAATAATCTGAGAGGAATCTTTGAGCTTGACTATGGCCAGTTGTAAGTGTCATGTTTTGGTGGTGGCTGTATAAATCCAAATAATTTGTGGGGAGTTAGACTCAGCCTAGCCTAAGTTATTTGTTGTTTGCTGTGCGATGTTGGCTGGACATTACAATTTTGGGGTGGTAATGTGCCGTAATATTGTTCCTTACCAGCACTTTGTTACATATACTTGTTTTGTGGAAGCTAACTAGAAGCCTTATGTGCGAATATTTTCGCGTTTCCCTTGTTGGGGTATTTAGTGCTAAACACTAGTTTGAGTGTGGTTGGTAGTCGAGGTGTAGTGGATGTTTCAGAACGTGGTAGTGATAGTATGTGTTTTACTATTATCATTGTTAATGGGTCTTCCGTAATCGGACCTTGCCATTAGTTAAGGTGTTATGAATTTATGTTGGGGTTGGAAGAACCACTGGGGTGAGTGAATTTTGGATCCGACAGGAATCCCTGGATCCATTAATGGGTATTTGAGCATACGTTATATCTTCTGGTGTATTGTTGAACTGGGTGAACATTGTACATGTTATGGTTTGTGGTAGTACTTTGGGGTTTTGCCTTGAAAATGGGAATCTATTTAGCATTATACATGTTAAATGTGTTGTAAAAATGTAAGGGTATCATTAATATTGAATGTGTTATAAAATTGTGGACCATCCATGTTTATTGATTTGTAATCTTGTATTTAGATTATGTATTATAGTTGAACTTAAGAGCTTTATATATGTCTTAAGTTGGAAAACATTTAACATTTTGAAACTTGCCTCATAATGGAAGTAGAATATAACATTTATATGTTGAATGTGTTGTTTATATCATGAAATTGAATATGATATGGAAATTGTTAACATTGAAAGGAATAATGCATAATATTGATGCAGGTTGATATATAGGTTGACTTATACATATTGTGAGATGCCTCTTGATAAGAGATGAAGTGACCGGTATTGGGTCAAGTTGTTATTTATTGTTTTATAATATCATTGGGAATTGAGAAAAACTTGTTTTTACAAACTTATGCTTAATTTCGGGGACGAAATTCTTTTAAGGGGGGGAGGTTATAGCGACCCCGGTCTTTTCCCATTTGATTATTGTACCCGGACTTATGTTCCGTGGATTCCGCTGTTATATTTGTTGTTGTTGTCCTTTAATTCCTTATTCTTGGGTTATAGGATGTGTTTAGCAGGTTGATTGCAGATTGGTTGGGTTTAGAAACCAAGTCTGCATGTTCAGTTTTTGGCTTGGTCGCTCGAGCGAGCTTCTCTTCGCTCGAGCGAGGTCTTCGTTTTTGGTTCTTCGCTCGAGCGAGCTTTCCTTGGCTCGAGCGAGCGTTGCGTCCAGTACCTAGACCTGAGAGCAGTGTATCTTGGCTCGAGCGAGCTTTCTTCGCTCGAGCGAGCTGGGTTGTCTTTGGCTCGAGCGAGCTTCTCTTCGCTCGAGCGAGGTAAGTTTCTTGTTTCTGGTCGCTCGAGCGACAGGGTCTTCGCTCGAGCGAGCCTGTCCAGTATATAAACACAGCAGCGGGATTTTAAGCAGTTTTTTCACCTTTTCTGATCCCAAACCCTAGGTCCGTCTTCTCTTCTTCTCTAAACACCTTCTCTCCTAGGATTGATCTAGTTAGGGTGTGTTTTTACCCTAGTTGCTTTACAAATAAGGTAGAGGAGAGTGAGGGCTTTCATTTAATCTGAACAAACTTGGATTTGGAGCACTTTGGAGTTTGGGCTATCATCTTCGTCTTCTTCTTTTGGGTTCTTTGCTTCGAGGTAGGGATTTCCTACTCCATTTATACGTTTTAATCCTAAGTATTGGTATTTTGGTATGTGGGGGTAGTTTGGTAAATTTGGGAGAAACCCTAGGGTTTGACATAGATTAATTTGTATAATTAATTTGGGAAAAATGTGGAATTGGGTTTAATTCATGAAATTGGGGGATTATGAGACTGAATGATGTAGTTGGATAATTTAACCACCCATTGAAATTACATGTGTTGTGTATTTATTTCTTGCTTAGAAATAACTGTTTTGGGCTATCGGTGGAGGATAGTCATGATTGTTGTAGACATTGCATGTGGATTAGGCAAAATTGAAATTAATCATTTGATTAAGTTGTTGAGTATAAAGGTTGGAATAATACGTTAAAAGTTATGTATTGATGGATTGTGTATATGACTTTATGTTTATATGCCTTACTTGTGTATGGGAGGAGATAGGTGATGTACTCCACGGTTTAGGGGAAGATGGGGGATGTACCTCTAAACCGGTTAATGATTATGGGAAGATAGGTGATGAACCCAGGGTTGCTGCTTATATGCGCGCCTATAGCAGAGATACAGCTCATATGCTTATCTATTTGATATGATACATCACCAAAATGTGTATCAGTTGGGAAGTATGGAAGTGAATTTGATTGTGATTGATGCAATACCAACTTGTGTATTTGTTATGCTATATGAGAGGTTTAACTTGATTTGTTATCCCTGTTGAATTGGAAAGATTGTTAATAAGAAATGAAATCCCCGTTGAGTTATTTGGGTCAGGTTCTGAGCCATAATTGGAAGGTGAATTATGCCATAGACAAAGTGTCATAGGCAATGTAGACATTTGTGTCATGAAATTGTAAATGGATTATTTTGTGTTAACCATGTATCAGCTGCTACTGCTTTAGTTAATTCTTATGCTTGGTTTAGTATTTCTTTACTGGGCTGTGGCTCACCCTATATGGGAACTTTATTTTCAGGTTCAGGTGGTTCACTCCCTCCAAGGACTTAGCTTGTGAGGATTGGACTTGAAGATTTGTTTATTTATTTTTATTTGAATAATGTAATCTTTCAAGCCTAGGGCTTTAGTTGTTTTGAGTTAGAACTCATGGATTTGTGTCCAAGTGTTGGCTTGGCAAGATGTAAGCCCGTAGGGCATTTATTTTGATGTTTTGTTTCATATTACTCTGATGATTTAAATAATATAATGTTTTTCTTTTAATAATGCATGTCTTGTTTTATGTTTAATTGGTTTAATTTTGAGGGCGTTACAATTTTGGTCCCTACATACACAGTCTAGTTTCAATTTAGTCATTCTGTCCAAATTTGAAGTTTAAATTATCAATCACATTAACAGCAGCAAATAAGAGATAAGAAAAGAAAATAAAAGGAATGTACCCTCATGAAAGAGATCTTTAAGCACACGATCAAGAACAGTTGGCGGAGGTATGACTACTGAAGACTTCAAATTATCAGATCCCGAGTTTTCAATTGTTACCGAACATAAAGAAGAATATAAAAGTGAGAAAATTTTAAGCAACTTGATGTCACATCATGAAATGATACAACTCGGAGCTATCACTTATTAAAACTAGATACATCTATAATAGAAAAATGATAGGACAATCATATAGAGTTTTCAAACCTGACACAAAATCTTCCATAAATTGAGCCTCAAAAGACATATCCAGCGCATTCACCAAAAGATACAATTGTGAAGCAAATGCAATTGTGTTTCCAACGGACCCATCCGTGCTGAACATCAATGATATTATGTTATACCATCAAATTCCAAACCCAATTCAGTAACACCATAGGAGAATCGATGGCTATAATCGGGGACATCCAAACTTAACATTTGAATACAGAAAGAAAGTCCATTTCGTTTCATCACAATTATTTTATGATTTTTCCATTCTATAGTAAAACACCATTGCCAAGCATTAAAAAAAATTTTAAATAAAGATCTTTTTTTTTTCCTTTTTTTTTTTTCACAATGAATGCTAGAGTTCGTATATGATATGATCTGATTAAATGCCAATTGATTCTTTCCTTTCCTAATAGGCTCCACATGTGACTAATAGTAATCTTCTTCTTCTTTTTCTTTTTAGGGACAACAGAATATTCTATAGTAAACTTCAACAAATGGAAACAAAACATGAACAAATTGAATTAATAATTCAAGTTCCAAACTATCTCAAGGAAAAATTTATCTTGAACTATAATTATATTTTTATTTACTTTGAGAAGCATATATATTTGCCGATGCAATTGTAAAGAATTGAGTATAACTTGGATAATATAGAAAAAGATGGAGAGAAGAGAATTGAGAGATAAGAAGAGCAACAGAGAGATAATAGTCAAGCTACATAAACCTTGACATGGATTACTCACCTTCAATCTGACTTTAGAAATCTCATCAAGGCAAGGTAACTTACATCCCAATTAGCATCCAGTGAGATTAAAGGGGAAAGCTCAGACCTCAAATCTTCCAGACCCTGGATAAAGTGGCTAAAGCCTTGAGGAAAAGGCTCAAACTCCATATCTTTCAATTTCAAGTTTCAACAATTTTGGTGGATGAATACAAACCATGGTGCAAGACAACCTTTAACCTCTCAAATTTTCATTCCAAAGGACTTTTCATTGAATGCTAAACATGGCTACTGAGTAGTAGTTTATATTTTAATCTCTATGGACAAACTTATTAAATTTTCAACATTAGTATTCAGCTACTTAAATCTTCAGGACCACTGATTCAACAATAAAACAAATATCTTCATTTACTACAGATTAGGATTATGTATTAGGGAAACAGGGTCATGGAGGAGTTCAACTACTAGTAATAACTTTTTCACAGAACAATCAAATTGATTTGAGGAGTGCTATTAGCATTAGATTTTATCATAGTTTTATTTTGCCGAATATAATGGTAAGATACAACTCTTTATTTTTAGATTTCTTTTGCCGAACAATTTTAGATTTCTTTTGTTTAACATTGCTGCCACTCTTTGTACTTTAAAATGTTCTTCAGATGATGACAGCCAAATGAGGGAAAAGAACCAAGAGCGTCTCAATCTTTACAAGAAATAACAATAACCTATAAACCTATCTAAGATTATTGACATAACAAGTAGTTACAGAATAGACAAAGTGAAAATAGACATACATAGCTTCAGTTAAGAAATTGAGAGAGAGAAGCAGGGGAAGTGAGATACAAAGCAAAAAGGGAACAAACCTGTAGGGGTAGACTGAAGCAACGATGGTCTCGCACGGCAGTAGCAAACGGCACCAACAAATCCTTCAAAATTCTATGGGACCTGGAATCTCTTTCTTCTCTCTATGGGACCTGAGATCAATAAATAGTCTTTGATCCTTCATATCAAAATAAACAGCAACTATAATCAATCTATATTTATATAATAAATCGATCGATCGATCGAGAGAGAGAGAGAGTACTACCTTCAGTTTTCTTTGAAATTGATTTGCTTCAAAAACCCTAAGAACTGAGAGAAGAATAAGGAAACCCAAACCAGTGGGGAATAAGGAGGGAACCCGTCCATGATCAGAGGAGAATAAGGAACCCAAACCGGGGAATGTTCGCGCCAAAATTTTAGGGATTTTGGTTTTAATGTTTTCCTCAGCTTTATCTTTTCAATTATAACAATAATAAAATGCCATTTGAAAACTTAACTGATCTTTTACAGCATTTTTAAAAGACTATTAAAATTGGAATGAATGTTATAAATAAATAAAAAAATTCAACTGATTTGAACACTAAAAATCAAAATTATATTTTCAAAATTTAAAAAATTATTTATGACCTCCTAAAAAATAAAATTATACAAAAATAATAAGTATTTTTTTTATTTTTTCACCAATTTTTTTTTTTTTTTTTAGTTTTTTAGGGAAAAAAAATTCTATGAAAATAAAACCAAACATTGAAATTGATAATTTAACCAGATTCTTTGAAAAAGTTTAGATTATCTCAAATTAGCCATCTAAACTTAAGAGTGTTTTTGGGCTTGATGGTTTCATTTTGTGATCTAATTCGATGATCACTTTAATTTTACAATTCAATAATTAGAATATTTAATTTTTTTTGAAAAATTATAATAAAAATACAAATAACTAAATCACCTCATTTCACTACCAAAACTTTTACCGACGAATAGTATTATCGTCGCTAAATGTTTAACTCTTTGCCCATGCCAACTTGTCGTCACCAAAAGTAAGCACATTAATAGCGACGCTTATTGCGTTGCTAAAAAATAAGCCTCGTAGCTAAAATTTATGAAATTTTGGCGCCAACCAATATTTTTGGCGCCTAGTCAATGTTATGTTTTTTTAGCGATGATAGTAAATTGCGTTGGTAAAGGTCTACTTTTCCCAACGAAATTTATCACTGTGTCGCCAAAAATTTACTTTTGGCTACGAAAAATTGACGTTGTTGCCAAAAGTAGTCGCCAAAAGTGCAATTTCTTGTAATGATTATAAAGTCAATGCAATATCATTATTTCAATAGCAATTCATATGGTGGTATGTAACAATAAATGTCTAAGTAATGACAGAAAAGAAAAAAAAGTGGGAGTGACAAATCCAGGGTCCCAAACATCATCTTTATTCTTTTTTTTTTTATTTTTTTATTTATTATTTTTATTATTTATAAATAACATCATGTTTATTCTTTTACATTATAACAAACTGATAAGATGGTTATCAATTTAAATACAGAGGAGAACAAAAGTCAAAAGGAGAGACTGTTGTATATATCTTAACCTTTTTTCAAGTTCTTGAAGAGTGGCAGAAATTCAATAATACCACATGCAAACTAGAATCAGATTACCAGCTCATATTGAAGCTCAAATAGATCTAATTGTTGAAAAATCTGATCATCCCTTTGTCCATTATTTGATTTGCATTGGATAAGAACACATATGAATGTAAGATTACTACAATATTTATCTTCTTTTCTAATTTTACCTTTTCTTCAGAATCTTTACTTTATCAAAATTTCTTCATAAACGTGGTTTTGAAAAAAATTATAAATAAATAAATAAAAGCAAAATAAAAAGGCCATGTTTGGTTTGTTTTTTAATTATTTTTTAAAAAAGATATATAGACTAATTTCATAAAATAAATATCAAAAAATATTTTTAAATTTTTAAAAATTATTTTTAGCCTTCTAAAATATAAAATTATATAGAAATAATAAGCTTTTTAATTTTTAGTTAAGGGTAAAAGAATCTTTTTTATTTTATTTTCCAGCTCATGATATATAATCCCACCTCTATCCCATTATTAATAATCCTACAAATTTGTTGGATTAATTATCCATCGGATTAATAATCTTGAAACAAAATTTCAAAACAAACATAGGATTATCGGGCCCATGGATTAATAATCTCAATCCCATGCTCTAATCCTATCAATCAAACATGCTCCTAAAGTGTTATTTTATTAATTGTTTTATTTTTTATTATTATTTGGAGAGAGTATAAACATGTATTTATATAAGCTGGATTCAAAACCTATTGTAGACACCCCATTTTTTACCACCCTTAAGACTTGGGGGCCTCAGGTTGATTACTAGAGGATGAAGGCTTTGTTGTGTAAAGGTTCGATTTCTTCGGCAAGAGGAGCTTCAAATTCCAACCTTGCACCCCATTTTGAACCAAAAATATTTTGACCAAAATTATTTTAGACTTTAAAACCCTCTCTTTCAAAATATTTTTGAAAAAACGTTTCTACAATGTTCCGAAGCTCATATTTCGTTAAATGTTGCGCTTTGCGGTAAATCGAGCAAAGACAAAGTGGAAATAAATGAAAGAGAGGTGAACTCTTTGAAAAATCTTTCAAAACACCTTATTTAGAGGTTTGGAGTTGAAGACAATAGGAGAGGAGGGAAGAAAACTAGTTGAGGAGAAGTTAGGTATCAATCCGGTTAGGACCAAAACTGAGCAGTCTTCACTAAAATAGGCATATATTTTTCACACTTGTAATTTTGATGTGATGCTACAACCATTGGAAATTATACTTCCGGGACTTCAATTTAGACTTAAGGATGACCTGCAAAGGAGTCCGGATGAAGGAGATATGCCCATTTGAAGTCGGGCCCAAAA
This sequence comes from Camellia japonica, assembly GCA_030407325.1. Taxonomy (NCBI): domain Eukaryota; kingdom Viridiplantae; phylum Streptophyta; class Magnoliopsida; order Ericales; family Theaceae; genus Camellia; species Camellia japonica. The sequence continues at coordinate 22,577,025 of JAPPVO010000036.1, read as the reverse complement.
AGTAAATTTTCTGCCCAACCACTGAATGAGGTTTGCCGGCCATGTGCCAGCCATGGGGGAGGTTTTCAGGCCATGTGCCGGCCATTGATGAGGTTTTTCGGCCATGGATGAGTTTTGCCGGCCATTGGTGTCAAAAATCAGATTTTTTGCAGATATTTACCTCTAGTTGTCTCCACACTACTCCAGTTGCCCATTTATTGATATTTTCGACCTGAAGCCATATATTTCTATATATAGAGGACATTCTCTATGGTTTTCAGGGTTCGAAAAATTTTGGGAGTCTCTCTCTACATTTCTCTCTCTCTCTCTCTCTCTCTCTTTTGCAAGTTTGTGCAAATTAGCCTACATACACTTCAAGTTTGCCTATCAACCCTTAACCAAAGTTTCTTATCTTTGGGCTGAGGTTACTTAGGACCCTCTTTGAGCTCTAGAAGGTGTTCTTGGCTTGATTTATTGCTTCATTTGTGTCTTCTCTTCAAGAGTGCATCATTTTTGGCCGGCAGGACACCTCCTTGGCCGGCAGATGGCCGGCAGCTTCCCTCCATGGCCGGCAGGCCACTGATGTAAATCTCAGCAAAGATTTGGTAAGATGAAGCAGAAAGGTTCTAGAAATGCTCAACCCTGCAAACAGAGGCTTTCGAGAGTAAAACGGAGGTCTTTTCGGGCCAAAACCGAGCATATGCATCTTCTACTTCCCAAGGCGGAGTAGTGGCAGCATAGTTAGGAATATTAGTCGCTTAGTTTACTCACATTTGTGTTGTAATTTAATTAATTAGTTTGCTATTTAGTTAAAGTTTTGTAATAATTAGTCTAATTAGCTTAATTAGATTTATAACGACCTCGGTTTTCCCTGTCATTTATTGTATTCCGGACTCGGTTCCGTGGGTGGTTGTTGTTGTCTATATCTCATTTCTGTCCTTTTATTCTTTGTATTTGAGTTGTGGAATGTGTTGGGTAAGTCTGGAACAGGTTGGTCGGGTGTTGGATCAAATGGTTGCTGTCCACAATTTGGCATCTTCGCTCGAGCGAGCCTTGGGTTTTTGCTTCTTCGCTTGAGCGAAGGTTATTGCACTCGAGCGAGCTTTCTGTGATGTGTCTCTTCGCTCAAGCGAGCACTCTTGCGCTCGAGCGTGCGTCTGCGTCTTTGAAAAACCTGAAGGTTGGTATTCTTCGCTCGAGCGAGGCTTTTGTCGCTCGAGCGAGCGAGCTCTATATTTTGTGTTCCTTTGCTCGAGCGAGCACTCTTGCGCTTGAGCGTGTGTCTGGGTTGCAGACCTGAAGCTTTGAATTGTGTGCTTGAGCGAGGATTGTTGCGCTCGAGCGAGGTGTTTGTTGTGTCCGGTCGCTCGAGCGACCACTCCTTCGCTTGAGCGAGCCTCGCAGATATCAAATCACAGCAGCGGTTCTCTTTATCATTTTTTCATCTTCTTTTCACTTCAAACCCTAGATCCGACTTTCTCTCTCTCTACACACTTCTTCTCTCTACAAATACACCTTGTTTTAGGGGTTCTCTACCTTAGTCCCTTTGTATAAAAGGTAGAGCTTTGTGTGGGCTTCACTTTGATCCGAAAAATCTTGAGTTTGGAGCACCTTGGGTCTTTCTCTCTCTCTCTCTCTCTCTCTCCTTTGAGCTTCTCCATTTGAGGTAGGGATAAACTACTCCTTCTTATGAGTTTTAACATAAATATTAGTCATTTTGTATAAATGGTGAGATTTGGAAATTTTGGGAAGTTAGGGTTGGAAATTTGAAATGTTGAAAGAGGGGTTTTCCATGATTGGGTTCCATTGTGTATATGAGGTCTTGATGATGGAAATAGTTATGTAAAATGAAAGAAATTTGGCTTTGATCGCAAATTCTGAGAAAGGAAGGATAATGCCCTAATTTGAGCTATATAAATTATTTGTGTAAATTATGAAACATTGGGGAAATATGAAATTGGTTTGGAAATTATGGAATTGGAAAAACATGAGATTGAATGGTGTGGTTGGATTGATAAATCACTCACTGACGGAAAATATAATAATTTATCTGTTTGGTAAATTTATTTATCTGTTTAGAAATGACTGTTTTGGGCTATCGGTGGATGATAGCCATGATTGTTGTAGAATTACGTGATGATTAGGTAAACTGAAACTAATCAATTGGAATATGTCATTGAATATGACGGTTGGAATAACACATTGAATATGTGCATTATTTGATCATTGTATATGATAAAGTGTTTAAATACATTGCATATATATCTTGTTTGGGAGGAGGTAGGGGATGTACTCCATGGTTTGGGAGGAGATAGGGGATGTACTCCACTATTTGTGAGGAGATAGGGGATGGACTCCATTGATAATTAAGTTGGCCAGAGTGTCCAAGGTGAAAGTCCTGAAACCTTACTTACATCTGAATGATGTTGATGATTGAAGTGTTGATAATATGAGTTGTAGTCTCATTTGAATTGTTAATGAATTGAAGTGTTGTTTTTATGAGTTGTAGTCTCATTTGAATTACTTGGATAGACGAACCATGTCTATAAAGTGAATTGGAAATAGAAATGAAACCGGATTGAAAGATGAATATCAATGTTGATGGATTATAGTAATGGTGTAAATCGATATACATGTGTTGAACATTTATCAGATGCTAATATTTTAGTTATTTCTCATATTTGGTTTAGCATATTTCTACTGGGCTTATATTTTTTACATCAAAAATTAATCAAGTCAAATTGAGCTATTGTGACAAGAAAAATTGTCAAATGTCATGCACCAAAAGGGGCTCCGAGTCCGGATACTTTATTTTGGCCAATCGTGATATCCACGAAGGGTGCTCCGAATCCGGAGCCTTAATCAGCCCGCCACCACCACCCACTACCCGCCACCACCACCCACCACTCGCCACCCACTTGCCACTCACTCACCACCACCACCACCCACCCCTCGCCACCACCGCCACCACCCGCCACCCACCTGCCATCCACCCGAATCCAGAGTCTTAATCGGCCCTAAGGTGTCATGCACCAAAGGGGGCTCCGAATCCAGAGACTTGATGTGGCCAATCGTGATATCCACGAAGGGCGCTCCGAATCCGGAGACTTAATCAGCCCTAAGGTGACACGCACCAAAGGGGGCTCCGAATCAGGAGGCTTAATCGGCCCTAAGGTGTCATGCACTAAAAGGGGCTCCAAATCCAGAGACTTAATCGGCCCTAAGGTGTTATGCACCAAAGGGGGCTCCGAATCCGAGCACCAAGACTTGCTCATTCAGAATAGGGGATTTGGCCCCAGCAGCTTCTTTCATCTTCCTGACCAAAGCTTCTTCCTCAGACTTAGAATCGTCTTCGGATTGGCTTGGAGGAGGGGGTGGCTCACCCTACTTGGGACACCATTTTTCAGGTACAAGTGATATGCCACCTCCAAGGGTATAGTTTGGGAGGTCTCGAGGCTGAAGTCTCTCTCTTGTTGTTTTATTTATGTTTACATGTTTTTATTTCCAAGCCGAGGGCTTTATATGTAAAGGGCTTCTGACCCTCCTTTGGTTGTATCCAAGTGTTGACTTGGAAAGTTGTAAGCCAGTAGGGCATCTACTTTTGTTGTCAACATGTGACATCTTTTGTAAACAAGACTCTGATGAATGAAAACATAATGTTTCCTTTATGATTCTAGAACTTGTGAATGATTGATTATGTATTATTTTAAGGGCGTGACAAGATTAGCTTAGCTTTTATTCATTCGGACCCTCCTTCGCGAGGGCGTAATGTTGTAATAAGTGTGCGTGTGTGCATGTATGTTTTCCAACCCCACGTCTTTCTCCCTTTTATTTACCCGCGTTTGATGGTTAGATTAGGGACATGTTTTAATTAGCATACCTTATGCTTGCATCCATTCATTCGTATTGCATGCACCGAGGCTCGGCACATCATTCAAACTGCATTGTTATTTCAATACTTATTTGAATACGTGTTTAACCGCATGTTGTTCAAATCGATTCATATGTCATATTAGTAGTCGAGCCTATTAATTGCATTATTGCATGTGTTGCATTAGACATCTTAACATAGTTAGGATCATGTATCTTTCTAACTAGTTTATGTTTTGGCTTGGAGTACTAGGTGAGTTTTACGCTTTAGCATATGCATAAAGTGTGAATGTTGCCATGATTAGCATTCTTGACATGAGGCTATGTGCTTAAATGCTAAACTGCATGAATGCCTGTGGATGAAGGCTCGTTGTTTGAACTGGAACGGTTCAACAAATGTATGTTTTAAACCCACTTTGTTGAGTGGCAAATCATGTTTTAAGCCCACTATGGTTGGTGGCAAATCTGCACTTTTAAGCCCACTTGAAGTGGCAAATTCAAACTATTTTCGCAAACAAATATGAGTTGAATTGTTCCAAATTGAGCAAACTAATCTATACTTGCTTGTGCGCATCACGTAGTAAAGTTAGTCTAATAACTGGAACAAGAGCACATAATGTTTATAAAAAATCATATCATGATTAGTAGAGGCCGATCTTTGATCGGGCGAGCGGGGGTGCTCAATTTATGACCTTCCCCCTTCGTACCCACGTTCCCGAGCCGAGGTAATTTTGGTGATAACAGACATGTGGCCTTTGGCACGAGTTAGGGTTTCCTAATTTTCCCCAAAATAAAAAATATTTAAGTGGCGACTCTGTATTTGGCAAAGCAGTCCAATTTTGGCATTATTTGATTTAAAATCGATTTTTCAAAAAGCTTTGCCAGATTTGGACTCTTTGGTGTTTATCAGTTTCACATTGCACTTGTCAGACTAGATTCAAAACCGCGGGAGTCTGAACTATGAGGCCTTCATTTCAAACCTTTCGAAAGGGGGCGCGGAAAAAGGCGAGTCCACAGTTTCTGGCGACTCTGCTGGGGATTTAGAGAACTTGACTCGAACTCATGATATGACTTTTTATTTACACTTATGTGTTTCTTTGCATTTACATTTGCATCGGTACGCCTAAGTCATAGTGTTTGCCATCTGTTATTCCTGAACGGTTTGCCGGAGGCTCGCTTGGAAAAGTTTGCCAAAAGGCTGACCGGTTGCGGGCTCTATCACGATGGGAACACAACCCTTGGATCTGGACTACCGCTGTGCCGTTTGATCCTTCTTTTACTTCTCGGTGTTAGGTGCGAGAGGTATATTAGGTAGTCTTGCTGAGGTACCCTTTTTGACCAATCGACCTAGTTGCATATCGGAAACCATAAAGATTGTTCCAAACTAGGACATGGTGCTTACTCGAATGCAGGATTGTGTGAAACCACTTGTTATGCACAGTGAAAACCTTAGTTCCTAACGAAACTAGGACAGGATAACCTTATCCCCTTATAGAGGTGTTTTGGCTCTCTTTACCTGCTATATGCTTTACAGTGAGACTGTACAGGGTTACTTCATATCAGTGGTACTAGTGGGTATCTGTTTTGGGACAAAATTCAATGTGGAGTACAGTCACTCAGCTGTGATGATATCCGTTCTAATGAAATTGGGCTGAGATGCTGTTTGTTTTCTTTTTTGCTAGATAGTCCCGGAACCATAGCTTCAGAAGGCTCCAATATCCCCCAGGTACTCCGGACTTGTATCGATAGACTTTGTCAGGTCGGAATTTGTTCAGAGGCAACCAGAGTTTACCTCACTCCCCCACGGGTACAAGACGGAGGGGAGTTAGGCAGGATTCACTAGTGTAGTGTCTACAGTAGTCACCCTTCAGTTCACCAGTGTCCAGTCAGGTCCGGGAATAGTTGTCTGCATTCAGCTTAGCACGAGATCAATCACCCATTCCCATGGCTCAATATCCCCCAGCTAGTATGGAATAACTGATACAGCACTTGCAACAGACAGTCGAGGCACTATAGCAGGATGCAGTCCGTCAGGCTGAAGTCACGACTCGTCAAGCCGAAGTGATAACCTGGCTACAACAACAACAACCACAGCTAACCGTGGCTTCTGCGTCTCATGCACCTCCCACAAGTAACCCGACACTCAGAGCCACTGCCCATACTGCTAATGTCCAAGAGACTCAAGGCAATCTGGCGGAGCCAATCCCAACATAGGCCTCTAAAGCTCCTATTTATCAAACCGAAGCTCCGTTTGAATTTAAGGTTGACCCAACTGCACTTAAGGTTAATAAACTGGAGAAGTTATTCAAACAAGCACAATGAGTGAACTCCATCCCGGATTTAGAAGATGGGTATACTGAATCTGCAGTTACCTTACCGAAGCGGTTTAAAATGCCGCATATCGACCGCTTTAACGGCTCTGGAGACCCATTAGTGCACCTCCGCCTGTTTTCTGATATCCTGAGGCCAATGGGTTTGACCCCAATCCAGAAGTTGTCTCTCTTCGGCCGAACCATGTCTGGGATAGCTGCTGTAGACTCAACTTTCTTCGTGCCTCCTTTCAGAGAGCTCGAATTGGTCCTATAGTTCAGACTCCTGTCACGGTTCTGAATCTAATCTCACAAAGTGCAATGTGAGACTGATAAACACCAAAGAGTCCAATCCGGCAAATCATTTTGGGAAATCGATTTTGAATCAAATAATGCCAAAATTGGACTGCTTTTCCAGATTACAGAGTTGCTACCTAAATATTTTATTTTTAGAAAATTTAGGAAACCCTGACTCGTACCAAAGGCCATGTGTCCGTTATCACTAAAGTTGCCTCGGCTCGAGAACTTGGGTATGAGAAGGGAAGGTCTTGAAATGAGCACCCCCGCTCTCCTGATCAAAGATCGGCCTTTACTAAACATGATATGTTGTTTTATAAACCTCATGTGTTCTTATCCGGTTATTAGCTAACTTTACTATGTGACGGGCGCGCAAGCAAGTATAGACTAAAATCGCAAGAATTGGAACATTTCGACTCATGTTTGTTTTCGAAAATGGTTTGAAGGTGCCATCCTCAAGTGGGCTAAAAAGCGGATTTGCCACCCTCAAGTGGGCTTAAAACATGATTTGCCACTTCGCAAAGTGGGCTTTAAAACTTACAATCATCGAATTGTTCCAATTCAAACAACCAAGCCTTCATCCACAGGTATTCATGCAGTTAAGCAAGTAAGCACATAGCCTCACGACAAACATGCTATCATGGCAACACTCACACTCATGTAAGTATGCTAAAGCGTAAAAGCTTACAGTGTACTCCAAGTCAAAACAAAAACTAGTTAGAAATATGCATGATTCTAACTATGTTAACAATGCCTAATACAACACATGCAATATGCAATTAATAGGCTCAGCTATCTAAGATGTCATATAAATGCAACGATTTGATAACATGCTTTGAAACACGTATTCAAATAAGTATTGAAATACAATGCAGTTGGAATGATGCGCCGAGCCTCGGTGCACGAAGACAAATGAATGATGCAAACATGCAAGCATGAGGTACGCTAATCGAAACATGATCCCTAATCTAACCATCGAAAGCAGATAATAAAAGGGAGAAAGAAGTGGGATTGGAAGACATGCACACACACACACACACACGCTTATTACAACATTACGCCCTCTCGAAGGAGGGTATGAATAAATAAGCTAACTAGCTACGCTAATTAAGCTAATTATTACAAACCAAAACTAATTAACTATTCTAGTTAACTAATTATTACAACATAATTAATTAACTATTCTAGCTAACTAATATTACAAACCAAAACTAAAGAATTAGTGTTATCCCAGATAGGTAACCCAAGAGGGGGGTGAATTGGGTTATTAAAAATTTCACAATATTAAAATTAACACAATATTCAGAATTTTAATAAATAAAAAAAAATAAAATAATAATTATCAATATAAAAGTAAGAGAGATAGGGAGAGAAAATCAAACACTGCGATTTATAGTGGTTCGGCACGCCAGGCCTACGTCCACTCCCAAGGAACCTCCTTGAGAATGTCTTTACTATCAATTGAATAAATATACCACCAAGCTTGTGGATTTGGCACATGACTTACTCTTATCTATTGAGCCTCACTCAACAATAAATGCCTTACCCTTACAAAATCTCTCACAAAAATAAGGAATAAGAATAAGTGGTACTTAAACCCTCTTTTACAATAATTCTCTCACAAAGAGTAGATATGAAAGTGTAAGAACAAAGGTTAGACTTAGATCCGAAAGTGAAAAAGCAAAATACAATGTACTAAAAATTAATGCACTAAATTAATGCAATGTACTAGATTAATGCACTAAAAATTACTAAATTAAGAGCAGAATACTAAATTAATGAAAGAGCAGAATACAATGTACTAAATTAATGCACTAAAATTTACATAAATTTGAAGAAACAAATCACCAATCTATAATACCAAGGGCCATTAAGATCCGGCCATAAACAACTACACCAAATGCACTAGCATAAAAGGAAAAATAAAAATGAAAACAATTTCTTCAGACAAGGTAGAAGCAACCATTATTAAATCCAAGAGAATTTGGCGCACATACAACAAGTAAAAAAATATAACACAGTGCAACAAGAATTTTAACATGTTGATCGGTGATGACCTTGATGATCGGAAGAAATTGAGAAGATTGGGTAGATCGGTGATGAATTTGTGTAGATCGGCAATAGATCTTGATGGATCAGTCACGGATCTTGATGGATCGGTGATGGAACTTGATGAATCGGTAAAGATGGTGATGCAGATTTCGGGTAGAGAAGTGATGGAGTTCAGAAGATTGGTGAGGGATTTGGGTGGATGGTGATAGTGATGAAAGTGATGGATGATTTTGTAGATGGTGGATGGTGGATGGTGGAGCTGGTTATAGGCTATGGTGAGGGTGGAGATGGAGTCGGCTGAGGGTATGAGGACGAAAGGGAGAGCGAGAGAGCAAGAGAAAGAGAAAAAGAGAGAGTAAAGGAGAGAGCGAGTGAGAGATAGAGACATAGTGGGTGAGAGAGAGAAAATATATGTATATAATTTTATTATTATTATTATTTGTTATTTATAATTATTATTAGAAACATTTTATTTAATTATTTATTATTATTAAATTATTATTATTATTATTTTTTATTTATAATTTTTTTAATATAAATACTATATTGGAGTATTTATCATACCAAGTTTAGTTCTAATATAACAAAATTGTTCTTCATTTAGAGGCTTGGTAAAAATGTCAGCTAATTGACGATTTGTAGGCACAAATTCGAGTTCAATGTCACCTTTGAGTATATGATCTCTTAGAAAATGATGCATTATTTCAATGTGTTTAGTGTGTGAGTGCTGAATAGGATTTTTTTGAAAGATTAATGGCACTTGTGTTGTCACATTTTATAGGAATATGATTATAGTGAAGTCCAAAATCTTGAAGTTGTTGTTTCATCCAAAACAATTGTACACAACGGCTGCAATGTATTCTACTTTAGCAGTTGACAGAGCCACTGAGTTTTGTTTTTTGCAAAACCAAGAAGTGAGTGAGTATCCAAGAAAATGACAAGTGCCACTAGTGCTTTTTCGGTCAAGTCTACATCCCGCAAAGTCGGCATCTAAGTAACCAAAAAGTTCAAAGGTGGTTCCCTTAGGATACCATAATCCCAAATTTGGAGTGCCGACAAGATATCTGAAAATGCGTTTGACTGTGGTGATGTGTGACTCTTTCGGTGCGGATTGAAAATATGTACACATACAAACACTAAACATTATGTTCGGGCCTACTTGCAGTAAGATAGAGTAAAGAACCAATCATACCTCAATATTTCTTTTCATCTACAGGTTTACCTTACTCATCTTTATCGATTTTTATTGATGTGCTCATTGGAGTTGCTACAGGCTTTGATGATTCCATTTCAAACCTTTTGAGTAGATCTTTGATATATTTCGTTTGATTTAAATGGATTCCATCATTAGTTTGTTTAATTTGTAGACCAAGGAAGTAATTTAATTCCCCCATCATACTCATTTCAAACTCACCCTGCATGTCTTTAGCAAACTCTTTGCACAAATTTTCTTTAGTAGCACAAAAAATGATGTCATCAACATAAATTTGAACAATTAGCATATCTTCTTTTTTGTTTTTTATAAAAAGTGTTATATCAATTTTTCCTCTATAAAAACCTTTGTCAAGTAAAAATTACTCAATCTTTCATACCATGCTCTAGGAGCTTGTTTCAAGCCATATAAAGCTTTTGAAAGTTTGAAAAGCATGATCCGGTATTTAAGATTTTCAAAACCGGGAGGTTGTTCAACATAGACTTCCTCCGAAATGTACCCATTTAAAAAAGCACTTTTAACATCCATTTGATATAATTTAAAATCTTTAAAACACGCAAAAGCAAGTAACATTCTAATAGCTTCAAGTCTAGCAACTGGTGCAAAAGTTTCATCAAAATCAATTCCCTCTTCTTGATTATAGCCTTGAGCTACTAATCTAGCTTTATTTCTAGTAACAACTCCAGATTCGTCCATTTTATTTCGAAAAACCCATTTTGTACCAATAACGGGATGATCCTTAGGTCGAGGGGTCAAAAACCAAACTTCATTTCTTTCAAATTGATTTAATTCTTCTTGCATTGCTAAAATCCAGTTTTCATCATTTTCAGCTTCTAAAAATGATTTTGGTTCAATTTGTGAAACAAACGCTAAGTTACCACAAATATTTCTAACAGAGGAATGAGTTTTTATACCTTCCGCCGCATCACCTATGATGAGGTCTTTGGGGTGGCCATGAGCATACTTCCATTCTTTTGATAGATTTGAGTCACTTTCTGGAAGAGCATATATTTCTTGAAGTTTCTCCAGTGTCATTTCTTCTTCATGTTCGCATAATGGATTTTCTTTATTTTCCTTTTTGTAAATGCTCTCCATGCTTGGTTGATTTTCTACAATATCATTATTTACAAGATTCTTGGAAATAATATCGTTAGATTCATCAAAAACAACATGCACAGATTCTTCAACAGTAGAGTTCTTTTATTGAATACTCTACAAGCTTTACTGGACATAGAATAACCAAGAAATATAGCTTCATCCAATTTAGTATCAAATTTTCCTAAGTTATCTTTATTGTTATTTAATACAAAGCATTTACAACCAAAAGCACGCAAGTGACTAATATTAGGTTTTCTACCTTTCCAAAGTTCACAAGGGGTTTTCTTAAGAATATGTCTAATCATGGCACGATTTATAACATAGCATGCAGTGTTAACAGCTTCCGCCCAAAAATATTTAGGCAAATTATTTTCACAAAGCATAGTATGGGCCATTTCTTCAAAAGTTCCATTTTTTCTTTCAACCACACCATTTTCTTGAGGAGTCCTAGGGGCTGAGAAATTATGATCTACTCCTCAGTCATCACAAAACATAATAAAATCATAATTTTCAAATTCTCTACCATGGTCACTTCTAATACTACAAATATTAAGATTTTTCTCATTTTGAATTCTTTTACAAAATTTTGAGAAATTATAAAAAAAACTTCATTTTTGTGTGCTAAAAATAATACCCATGTATATCTAGTATAATCATCAACACAAACAAGGGCATAAGATTTTCCTCCTAAACTTAATGTTCTAGATGGTTCGAATAGATCAATATGCAAGAGTTGAAGCGATCTAGTAGTTGAAACGATATTTTTGGATTTAAAAGAAATTCTAGTTTGTTTTCCAAATTGACATGCATCACAAAGTTTATCTTTTTCAAAAACAATTTTTGGTAAACCTATGACTAACTCATTTTTTGAAAGTATGGAAATTAAATCAAAATGAGCATATCCTATTCTTCTATGCCAAAGCCAACCATTAGCATTTATAGCCGATAAACATTTAATGTTAAAATGAGAAGATAAATCATGTAAATCAAACACATATACATTCTCATGTCTATAACCTATAAATAAAGTTTTGTTTTCTAGGGTGTTTTCAATAGTGCAATGAGTTTTCTAAAAAATAACTCTATAACCTTTATCACATAATTAACTAATGCTAAGCAAGTTATGTTTTAAACCTTCAACAAATAAAACATTTTCAATAATAGGAGAGGAATTTTTACCAATACTTCCAACACCAATGATTTTACCCTTGCTATTGTCGCCAAAAGTCACATATCCGCCATCCTTTGGTTCAAGTGTGGCGAACATAGCTTTATTTCCAATCATGTGCCTCGAACATGCACTGTCGAGATACCATCTATCGTTACTGGATTTTGTCTTGAAACATACCTACAAAAATTTGATTTTTCTATTGGTATCCATTTTTTCTTGGGTCCATAAAAGTTAGAATTTGATACTCTTGAACTGTCCTTAGGGACCCACATTTTTTTTATTTTAGCAAAATGATTTCTTTTAATAGGACATGAAGGTGAAATATGACCTTTTGTACCACAAAAATGATATCTGAGATGAGAGTGATTAGAAGATGCATACACAAAGCCATTTTTGACAGTTTTTACTTTTGAAAAAGGTTTATATCCAATTCCGGCTCTACCAAAAGTACGATTTTGATTTTTAAGAATTTTATCTAAAGTTTCTCTACCTTGAGTGAATTTTGAAAGAATATTTTTCAAGTCTTCAATATTTTCTTTCAAAATAATTTGCTCCTTTTTTAAAGGCTCATTTTCTTTTTGCAATACAACGAAATATTTTTCAGAAATTGAAGACACTTTTCGAGTTAAAATTTCATTTTCCTTTTTCATTTTCATGGCTTCATTTTCTAAAACATTTGTCTTGGAAGTCAATGATTCATTTTCTTTTGATAAACTTGAAATTACTTTCTTTTGACAATTACTTTTCAAACTAAGTTTCTTAAATTCAGCATGTAATTCATCAAAAGCTAATTGTAATTCATCAAATGTAAATGATTCGTCATTTACCTCATTTTCGTTTCCAAGTGCCATTAAGCATAGGTTAGCAACCTCATTTTTGCAAACTTCAGTTTCTGTGTCGCTTTCATCACTATCTTCTCCCCATGCTGCAATCATAGCTTTCTTCTTGTCCTTCTTGATTTTTTTCTTAAGTTTTGGACATTCTGATTTGTAATGTCCAGGTTTGTTGCATTCGTAGCAGGTTACTTCAAATTTTTTGTGATTTTCTCCTCTTTGAAAATCCCTGTTGTTGAAGTCTTTTCTGAAAAAATTTCGTACGCCTTGTTTCTTTCTCACAAATCTTTGGAACTTTCTAGTGATGAATGCCATTTCCTCATCCTCATCTGAATCATCCTCCTTATCCTCTTGATGTTGTGGATTTGAAGGCTATTCCTTTCTTCTTGTTGTTGTCCTCCTCTTCCTTTCTTTCTTGCATTATGAGCTCATGAGTTAAGAGAGATCCCATTAACTCATCTAGACTTAGCTTTGATAAATCCTTGGCTTCGGTAATGGTAATGACTTTTGTCTCCCAACTTTTTGGCAATGACCTAAGCACTTTTCTTACAATTTCAGCATTAGTATATATTTTTCCAAGAGAAGTTAAACCATTAATAATATCTATAAAACGAGTAAACATTTGAGGAATAGTCTCATCAGGCTTCATTTTAAAGAGTTCATAATTATGGACTAACAAACTGACTCTAGATTCTTTAACTTGTTCGGTTCCCTCATGAGTCACTATAAGCTTGTCCCAAATTTCTTTTGCGGTTTTTCATGTGGAAATTCTGTTGAACTCGTTGGCATCTAAGGTGTAGCACAACATGTTTGTGGCTTTGACATTAATTTGGGCCATTCTAGTATCTGATTCATCCCACTCATCTTCAGGTTTTGGTACCCTAAGTCCATCTACGGTTTTGGTATGAATTTTTGGACCATTGCAAATAATTTTTCAGCATTCGTAATCATTAGATTGAACATGTATGGTCATCCTAGTTTTCCAATAGCTAAAATTTGTGCCGCTAAATAGTGGTGGCCTATTGGATGCTTGTCCCTCGGGTAAATAATAATTAGGAGTTGCCATGATCTACTCTAAGACAGTTAAGTCACACAAACTAGAGTTTAGGCTCTGATATCAATTGTTATCCCAGATAGGCAACCCAAGAGGGGGGGTGAATTGGGTTATTAAAAATTTCACAATATTAAAATTAACACAATATTCAGAATTTTAATAAATAAAAAAAAAACATAATAATAATTATCAATATAAAAGTAAGAGAGATAGGGAGAGAAAATCAAACATTGCGATTTATAGTGGTTCGGCACGCCAGGCTTACGTCCACTCCCCAAGGAATCTCCTTGAGAATTTCTTTACTATCAATTGAATAAATACACCACCAAGCTTGTGGATTTGGCACAGGACTTACTCTTATCTATTGAGCCTCACTCAACAATAAATCCCTTACCCTTACAAAATCTCTCACAAAAATAAGGAATAAGAATAAGTGGTACTTAAACCCTCTTTTACAATAATTCTCTCACAAAGAGTATGAAAGTGTAAGAACAAAGGCTAGACTTAGATTTGAAAGTGAAATAGCAGAATACAATGTACTCAGAATTTTGGAGCTTAAGAAAATTTTCTCTTCAAGTTCTTGATTTTTCTCCACACACAACACTTCTATTTATACACAAAAATATACCCGTTGGACACTCCTTGCTGACGTCATGGCTTACATAAGTACGCTCCTGATGTCATGGCTTACATAAGCACGCTCCTGATATCATGGCTTACATAAGCACGCTCCTTGATTTTAAATAGTTAGCAAATGTTAATAATTAAAAAGATAAAAGTAAGACTAATTTTTTCTTTTCCTTTTTTGTTTTTTCAAACATGGAGCCACCGTTTTTGTAGACAATTTAATACAAAGTTCACAACTTTTAAACAAACAAATGATTTGCTCCATCTTGTTTATAATATATATATATATATATATATATAACTCCATCTTTTTTTCTTGTTTGATTATAATATGATATAATCAATGTAGTGTAGTGTGATATGATATGATATAATCAATGTAGTGTAAAAAGTTTAATAGCGCACGTGATGTATTCTATTTATATTATATGCATTATATATATAATGTTCTAATCAAATATTTGCATACAGAAATATCTCTTTAATAATATTTATGATAGATCTGAAGATATATGCCCTCTTTAGAATATTGTATATGTTGTAGAGATTTTAAACTAAATATATCCTACCACTACATTTGGCTATATCACTTTTGTCAAAAGAAGACAACTCATTGATATCACATTTGTCAAGATAATACAACCAATTAATCATTTTTGTCAAAATAATATAATTAATCAATTTTAATTTTGTCAAAAAGTGAATAGTGATCAGTCTAAATTTTCAAAAAGTGAATAGTAAAGTTTTCAAAAATATTTTTATTTAAATAATATTTAACAAATATATATATTTTAAAAAGATAATATTTTGTGTCAAATAAATATGTATATTAAAAAAATCCAAATTGTTACAAATAATATTTTAGACATCATCAAAATTAAATAATATGATTAACAATTAGTTACACTAACTAATTAAATACAACATCATTGAATAATTAGCTACGCTAACTAATTAAAGCAATTAAGTGGCCTCGAGGGCGAGGGAGACATGCATGCTCGGTTGGCTTCCTCCCGAAAATCCATCGCCTTGCCATCAGTTGCCTTTGTTTGCACTTGTTGTGATCTCTAAACATTGCACCAACTTCCAGACTGCTTTTGCTCCAACACAAGAACACTTTTGCACAAAAATTGACTGGTGGCCGGTCGGCCACCCCTTTTTCCAGACTTCTGTTTTTGCTGCAACAAAGAACAACAGAGGCAAAGCAATGCATTTTTCAAGGAATGTGTGTGCTGCCACTCTCCTTATCATTTCTCAAGCTCAAAGGAGTATGGCACTTGGCTCTCAAGCCACCAATCAAGTATTTTCAATGCATGATGGCCAAAGAGTCAAGCTTGTACAAAGTCAATGAATGCACAAATAAGACTCAAAGGACCACCACCCTATCATGCACGACCAAGAGTGATGGCGACCAAGAAACGTGACACGTTTCATCACTTTGAGTATGAAACGTCCCCCATTTCTTGTGTTTGGATTAACGTCTGATCCAAACACATGCAATGCAACACAAAAATGCTTATCTTGCTCAAGTTTTACTTGATTAATTTTGTTTAGACATTTTACGTTACCGATTAGTCATTTAACTGATTAAGTCCAAAGTGAAAGTCCTCTAATTGGAAAGAGGGCCTAAGCCACAAGTGCCTTGAGCATGAAAGAGGCCTCATGCTGTTGGTTAGTAGAAACCCTAAAGAGATGATTAAAACCATTAGGCATGAGAGCCTCAATTTCACACTCACGCCAACAAGGGGCTCAATGCCACTTTCAAAACAAATTGAAAAGTGAAGAATAGAGGGAGGTTGCAGACTTTTCAATGCTGATATGGCATGCAAAGAGACACTAAATCATGCAAGCAACACATGCAAGACATGCTAAGAGCCTAAAAGCATCAAACTAGTGAAGATCACAACACTATGAGCATGCAACACAAAGCTCAACTGACTAAACTAGCTTTGGACAGAGGTAAAACATGCCAAAACAATGGCTAAAACATGCTGAGATTGAAGCATAAAAGGCTAGAAAAACATGCTTGCATGTTAGCCTGCCAGCAAGACTCAAGACACAACTCTCAAAAGCAATGAAAGAGTGGAATAAGTGAGAGTGTGACAGAGCTATATACATTGAAATCACATGTAAAATGATGCTACAACATGCAATCATCTCAAGCAAAACATGTTAGAGGCCTTAAAACACTAAGCTAGTGAAGACAGTTGCACTACAACCATGCAAGACAAGGCTCATATGACCAAGACAGCTCAAAACAGAGTTAAATCATGCCAAATCAGAGCCTAAAACATGCTGAGATCAAGTCACAAAAAGGTAGAAAAACATGCTCACATGTTAGGCTATCTACACTTGCAAACAAGACACAATGAGGAGAGGCCACCCCCTCCTATTTTGGACCTAAAAACCAAGTTTTTACCACTAAAATTCCCCTGGAATTCAGTGGTTTAAAGAGCCCAAAAATTTGTTTCAAAAAGCTTTGAAAGATGGCACAAAAGGCTTCATAAGCCAAATAGCAAAAAGAGGAGACAACCCCCTAACTCAACAAGACTTAAACCACCATTTTGAAACCTTAAAAACAGATTTTTTTATGGTTGAAAAACTAGGTCAAAATAGTATAAAAAGATGGCCAAGCAATTGATTAAAACAAAGCTTAAATGAGGTGAGCCTTATACCTTTGAAGCATAGCACTAAACAACCACAATTCTGAGCCAAAACCAGCCTTAAGAACTCAAACTAAGCCTCAAAGAATCTCAGTTCCAAGATGAAGATGTTTGGTCAAGGGTCTTAGTGAAAATGTGTAGAGAATTCTCACTTTCAAGCACAAATAAGGGAGAGGGAGAGGATTCTAGAGAGAGAGAGAGAGGAAATTTGCTCACAAAATTTTCTAACCCCTCAAATGGGGGAGAGACCCCCTATTATATAGAAATGCAAGCTAAAGGCTTGCATTCATCCCTCTATACACGTGTATGGAGATGGCATTTAGTGATCAACAGCTGGCACAGCTGGCAAAGAAAATATCTGAAAAAGGAGAAAAATGGCCGTCGGCCACCTCTCATAGCCGACCGACCACTTCAAGTGGCCGACAAGGAGGAAAAGTAGCCGACAAGGCCCCTCCTCCTTCTAGGCAAAAGGCACCAAGGTTTGGCCTAAAAACAAGCACAAAGAAAAGAGAGTTTAGAGGCTCAAAGACAAGGCGTTCCGCCGAGAATTTCGGGCACTCAAAAACGAACATGAGTGAACACAATCATCGGGTGTTCAAACAATGACGTCCAAGTCTTGAGGACGGTAAAAAATGGGGTGTTTACAATCTGGTATGCGAAATTGGAGGACTCTGTGAAACATAACTGGAAAGAGATAACTGAGGCCTTTATTGCTTAATACTCCTACAACACACAGATCGAGGTCACAACTCGTGATCTCGAAGCCACCCGCCAAGAGCCAAATGAGGGTTTCTTAGAGTTAGTGATGAGATGGAGAGCGAAGGCCTCGATGATGACTACAAGGCCTTCCGAAAAAGATCATATCAGGATGATTGTTAGGAATCTGCATGGCAAGTTGCTGCAAAAGATGATGTTCTACCTCTGTTTACCTTTCCAGAGTTTCATGAAACGGGGGTTCAAATCGAGGATGCCATCAGACAGGGGATCTTTGTGGAAGATAATGAGCCTTTGCAGAAGAATGTTGTTTGCAGTTCCAATGCTACTACTAATGGTAGCACAGCTGCGAAATGCTCAGAAGTAAACACTGTCACCACTCCCCTCAATGGCCAAAAACTAACCACTTCAACTTGGCCCCAAGCCCGAAATTTCTATCATCTTTACATGAGTCTCTCTTAAGCTTTGAAAATGCTACAAGAAAAAGGGTACCTAGAACTCCTAGAACCCCGACCCCTTCCAAATCCTCTTCCACCAAGATATGACCCAGCTAAATACTGTGCCTATTATCAACAACATGGTCATGATACAAACCGTTGCATCCGCCTCCGTCATAAGATTCAAGATCTTATTGACGAAGAGATCATGGCTCCATCAAAAGGACCTCAGGCCACCCCTAACCTATTACCTCCACATCTCAATCTAATCCATACACTGCCATCTACCTACAACCCCAGCATATACATCACCCTAGCCCATTTACCCAAGCCTGAGGTGTTCATTCCAGAAAGCACGGACTTGTACATGATGGATGCACTCGAACCCCAATCATCTCAAACCCATGAACCCATTACTTCTGAGCTAATGAGCATGATTGAAGATTTGCAGAGAATGGTGGCAGATTTAGTCTTTGGAATTTTGGCTCCATCATCTACCACATCACATGCTAGAAATTTCACGCCAAAAGGCTCCCCAATCAAAAATGGCCAATCTGGAGCCATCTCAAGGTTGGGTGATGGTATGTCAATAACAATTGGGCTCCGCTCCGATACAGCGACCCAATCCCTTGGCAAAGTGAAGGTAAGGGGCAAGAACAAGGCCGTGGCAAGTATCGATCCTTATGAACATCTTAAATGGGCTGTTGAGGCTTTGAAAGCCAAAGGACTAAACAAAAAACAAGTGCTTGCAGTTGTTGCAAAGATTGTGGATGACACTTTTACCACTCAGGTTTAGGGCATTCTGAATCAAGGGGTAAGCCGGGAAAAGGGATGTCGTACTAGAAACGCCCCTTTCAGCTTCAATCCTACACCATAAGAGATCATCAAACCCAGTCAGCACCTGCCAACCCCTCTATCATTCCCTCAAGGACTGGTAACCGCACCTATAATCCCCTCTACATAACCTTGTCCAAAGCTCTCCAAATCCTTATAGAACAAGGCCATCTCAAACCCCTTGAGCCTCGGCCTCTCCCGGATCCCCTTCCAGCCAGGCATAATGTTGCCAAGTATTATGCCTTCCATCAACAAAACGGCAATGACACTAATAGTTGTTTTTTGTCTTCGCTATGAAATACAAGATCTGATTGACAACGAGGTCATCGCCGCACCAGATCTTACAAAGTCTATCGGCACCAGATTAATGAACTGGGTGGATAATGTGACTATGTGATCGGAGGATGAACCACCTGCTGATGGCACTCATTTTACTCTAGATGTGGTGGATAGCATGCACTGTTTTGAGCAATTTGAAAATGCTGTTTATTATACTTTCTGACTTGGGTATTGAGTCAGTTTTGTTGTATTGTATTGAGTCTGTCTTGTTGTATCGAGTCGGTACCTCGGATATCACTTTCTTGTTTTGTATTTGTCTTTTACACTCTTTGCGTTTATTTCTACCATGGAGCCAGTTGCGCCAGAAGATCTGAATGAAACGGCAGAGATTTTCACCTACGTTTCTGTGCCTTGAAATCATTGCATTGACCTAAGTTTTTCAAAACTTTTCTAACATTATGATGAAAACAAAGAGGAAGGAATTCCTCGGCATTTGCAAAAATTTGATCAACTAAAAGAAAGAGAGGCATGCTAAGCTCTTAATGAATAAGATAATGTTTGTTAGTGTGAGTACTAAGAAGGATCCTGGCTTGATCCAGATTGGTTCTGCATTGTCTTCCGAGGAGCCTGAACGACTAGTCACTTTATTAAAAGATTTCAAAAAATGTTTTGCGTGGTCTCACGAAGACATGTGTGGAATTGATTTTGACATTGTGCAGCATAGGATCGCTCTCAGCCTCAAGACTTGACCCCTTTGCTTCAAACCTTGAACCTTGACTCAGAATGTTCAATGATCAACCACAATATAAGGCTTGTATGGCCGGATCGGAGGCATCCCTTGAACTAGGGGCAAGAAGGTCAGATCAAGAAGGTCAGATGTCATCAAAGGAAGCTTGCAAAGTTAGATTAGAAGTAGCCCTTGAACTAGGGGCAAAAATGTCAGATGTGCTCGAAGATTCAAAACTAGGTCATTTCTCAAGCCAATGGAGATCGGCAAGAAAGCCAAATCCCAAAATCTGAAAAAAAGAAAAGTTTTGCTGAAGGACAATCGAGTTCCTATCCACAACATTAGGGGCAAATTCAGACCCAATTGGATGGGCCCTTACATCATCAAGACTATATCATCAGGGAACAACAGCCATTCTCCTAGATTCAAATGGCTTAGAGATACTATGACCAATCAATATGTACAAAGTTAAACTTTTCTATCCTTGAGAGGCTCGTTGGGCCGAAAACCCGGAAGGGCGACCCAGGCAAAAGTTAGAGCAAGAAAAAGAAAAAAAAAAGAAAAGAACAGAAATGAAAAAAGGAAAAAAGAAGAAGAGAACAAAAATGAAAAAATAGAAACAAAGAAAAAAGAAAAAAGAAAAAGAAAGAAGAAAAGGAAAGAAAATAGAGAAAAATGAAGAGAAAAGAAAAAAAATAGCTTGCAAGGTTGAAAACCCAGAAAGGTGGCCTTGGCAAAAGTTAGAGCGCAAAAGGAGAGTGTTAATACTCGAGTGCACCTACCCGGAACTATGTACGGCCTGATTCTCATCTTTGGGATATATAGGAAACTTCATCTTGAAGTTCGACCCTAATCATTTTCAGCCTGTTTGGCTCATCCATGTTGATTGGCTTATACTTGTTCAAACTTAACTATCTTATCCATGTGTAAATTGGCTCGTCTTCGTTCAAATTCGGTTGTCCTATTCCGTTACAAGATTCAGCTGCAAGACAAATCACGTTTAGATCTGAGATTGTGCATCTCGAGAGTAGATTCCGTGTTGGTTGAGCAGCGGCCATATGCAAAAATAGTTTTGAGGATTTTTAATGAGGTTGACTAATTTTCTCAAAAATTATTCTATTTTTCCAAAACTAGACCATTTCTTGGACCTAAAAAAGGAAAATTTTTAGTACTCACAGCCTAAACTTATATGATTTCAAAGCAGAAAGTCGAACAAGCATGCTAATCTAACTCTCATGATTGGTGAAAATTGTTTTAGCAGAAGCCAAGAACAAAAAATGATCAAAATAATAAACTAGGGGCACAGTTGAGTCAGGTTTTCTGTCTTTTCTCCATTATCAATGCACTCGCCAGAAAAGGGCACAACTGAAGCTAACAACAGAGGTCCAAAAGCTCTCTTATCCTCCAAGCAGCGAGGTATCAAGCTTAGTGTGAAGCACAGACTGGAAATGGAGCAAGATATTCGCTCCCCTCATAAGGTCCACAACTTCCAGTTTATCCATCAACCGCACCTAGGAAGGGATAAAAAATAAGAGAGATTAAAGAATAGAGAGATATGCGTTGAGAGGAAAAGTGAGGAAAGGGCTTGTCAGAGAAATGGAGATTGAGAGCCAAAGTGATGTGAGAATCACAAATAAGAAATGGTGGGAAACAATACCTGGAGAAGCTGTGGGCTCCCCGTGAACCGAGAGGTCTCTCGCCATTGTAACACATCCAAGTGTTGTTTTTGTTATTTTTTTGTTTGTCTTGATTCTTGTTTTGAGTCGTTTCGAGTGTAAATAGATGTGTTTAGGTTGTTTTACCTTTGTTTTTCCTTTGTTGAGTCGTGGTGTACTGCGGTCAGTCGTAGGCTCAATACTCGGTTAAGAACTTATTTCTCAATTTCAATTTCAAAAATAAATCATTTTGTGTTCAGAGTGCTGTGCCATTCTCCACATATGTGCAAAACAGGATTTGTTCTTTCATAAAAGTACAGGGTTCAACCCAGGTCATGTGAGAACAATAGAACAAGGACCTATTTGAAGCTATATAGGTTCTGGATTGCAAAGCAAAAGAAAAGAGGAAAATCGGAGCATCTGAGTTTGTTTCAATTTCAGTACTTTCCGAGATTACATTCCAGGTGCACCTTCGTAGGCCTTGTCTTTTGTTCAGAGTATGAGTGTACCTCTACCTCAAGCTTAAGCTCAAGCCTACTTCAAGCCAGAATGGTGATTAGAAGTGCTCTCCCTGAGTACCATTCCCTGCTAGAGGCATCTTGGCTGTGTTTACAATGAGTTCCGAGGAGACCAACTACGACGGTGGAAACTAGAGTTCGAATGGCAATGCCTAGAACACAAAGGTTTGGAATTTTCAAGACTAAAGTCTGGTTTAAATACCGAGGGGTGTATCCTTGGCTTGAAATCTGTATGGCAGCCCCATAGATTGAGATAGCATGTGTGCGCTTGGATACTGAACCAACCTAGTCTGTCACTCCGTTAGAGAATAGGGAAAGTTGCGAATATGATCATCAAGAAAAGCGACATCCAAGGCTTCTACATGAAGAACCCTTGTCAGCATTTCGGGGCCTTTGAACTGTTAGTTGAAGGTAAGAGTTCGAAGAACACAAAAAGGAGATCCCTGTCAGAGTAGAGCGGTTCATCGCCACTCACTCCATGAGGTGCTTTAAAAAGTGCCGCTTTGCTTGTTTATTGCATTCCCTAAAACATCATGCACTACATTGCTTGTAACATGTATTATATCATCGCACGTATTGCATTTATTTGCATCTTGTGTTATCTTGTATAATTTATCCTTTTACGCTAAGTAGCGTTTAGGATCGTTGTCCCCCGGGGCTGTCTCAGGATGCTGGAAACGCGCTTCTGACGGCTTTTCTTTGGACCTCTTCTCACGATTTTAGTGTGGTTAGAGTGTCCCTTTCCTCACACGATTTCAGCGTGTTTGGAATTTATCTTAGGATGCGTGGAACGCGCTCCTGACAGCTTTTCTTTGGACCTCTTCTCACGATTTCGGCGTGGTTAGAGTGTTCCTTTCCTTGCACGATTTCAGCATGGTTGGAATTTATTTTAGAATGCATGGAACGCGCTCCTGACGGCTTTTCTTTGGACCTCTTCTCACGATTTCAACGTGGTTAGAGTGTCCATTTCCTCATACGATTTCAATGTGTTTGGAATTTATCTCAGGATGCATGGAACGCGCTCCTGACGGCTTTTCTTTCGACTTCTTTTCACGATTTCAACATGGTTAGAGTGTCCCTTTCCCCATATGATTTCAGCGTGTTTGGAATTTATCTTAGGATGCGTGGAACGCGCTCCTGACGGCTTTTCTTTCAACCTCTTTTCATGATTTCGGCGTGGTTAGAATGTGTCTTTCTCCACACGATTTCAGTGTGTTTGGAATTTATCAGGATGCGTGGAACGCGCTCCTGATAGCTTTTCTTGGACCTCTTCTCACGATTTCAGCGTGGTTAGAGTGTCCCTTTCCTTATACGATTTCAGCATGTTTGGAATTTATCTCAGGATGCGTGAAACGCGCTCTTGACGGTTTTTCTTTCGATCTCTTCTCAAGATTTCAGCGTGGTTAGAGTGTCCATTTCTTTACACAATTTCAGCGTGTTTGAAATTTATCTCAGGGTGTGTGGAACGCGTTCCTGACAGCTTTTCTTTCGACCTCTTCTCACGATTTTAGCGTGGTTAGAGTGTCCATTTTCTCACACAATTTCGGCGTATTTGGAATTTATCTCAGGACGCGTGGAACGCGCCCTTGAATGGTTTTCACAGGACCTCATCTCACGATTTCAGCGTGGTTTAAGTGTCCCTTTCCTCACACGATTTCAGCGTGCTTGGAGTATGTCACCCTATTCATCTACTATATTGTCCATGGCATTCATTGCATCATACCGTCCTTTCCATGTTAAGCTTAGTTTGATATGTGCCCATACTTTTCATATTAAAACATAGCTCTGCTTGTGTACGCGCCTATTTTGTGTCTGAGGGTTTCGGCACCTTTACTATGTTAGACGTGGTTTGTTTTGTGTCCATACCTTTTCTAGGTAAGATGTGGTTCGACTTATGCTTTATTCACTGCATCCATTGCATTGTACTTTGTTTTGTTGCATTCAGCATGTAGGATCACGATCTTTCCCCAGCAGATCATTCCTCACTTATATCATCCCATCCAATTATTTGTATTCTTTCTCTTTCTACGAAAAATGTAGTTTTGCATGTGCATGCGTCTATTCCGCAAGAATTCTGGTTAGAGTGCTCCGTCACCTTTTCTATATAAAACGTAGTTTGACTTGCATCGCCAATCCTTTATGATATTTGTGTGTTTTGCACTGCTTGTGGTTTAATGATTTTGTCCCATTTTATATCATTTGCATGATTTGATTACAATTGTGTATCATTTTGCATTCTGCCCCTGAACTACGCTGGCTCTAGTTCGACCAACTGTATCTGCATTTTGTTTGTTTGCCCAAGTCTTACAGCCCTATCATTCACTCACGTCATTTCATGACTTTGAACTCTGTCAAAGAGGGGCAACTGTAGACACCCTATTTTTGACCGCCCTTAAGACTTGGGGGCCTCAGGTTGATTGCTCGAGCATGAAGGCTTTGTTGTGCAAAGGTTCGATTTCTTCAGCAAGAGGAGCTTCAAACCCTAACCTTACACCCCATTTTGGACCAAAACTATTTTGACCAAAATTATTTTAGACTTTAAAACCCTCTCTTTCAAAATATTTTCAAAAAAAAGTTTCTACGATGTTCTGAAACTCGCATTTCGTTAAATGTTGCACTTTTCGGTAAACCGAGTAAGGACAAAGTGGAAATAAATGAAAGAGAGGTGAACTCTTTTAAAAATCTTTCAAAACACCTTATTTAGAGGTTTGGAGTTGAAGACAATAGGAGAGGAGGGAAGAAAACTAGTTGAGGAAAAGTTAGGTATCAATCTGGTTAGGACCAAAACTGAGCAGTCTTCATTAAAATAGGCATATCTTTTTTCACACTTGTAATTTTGATGTGAGGTTGTCACCATTGGAAATTAGACTTCCGAGACTTCAATTTAGAGACCTGCAAATGAGTCTGGATGAAGGAGATATGCCCATTTGAAGTAGGGTCCAAAAAGCAGATTTTCTGGCCAGCCATTGAATGAGGTTTGCCGGCCATGGGGGAGGTTTTCCAACCATGTGCTGGCCATTGATGAGGTTTGCCGGCCATGGATGAGTTTTGCCGGCCATTGGTGTCAAAAATCAGATTTTTTGCAGATATTTACCTCCAATTGTCTCCACACTACTCCAGCTGTCCATTTGTTGATATTTTCAACCTGAAGCCATATATTTCTATATATAGAGGACATTCTCTATGGTTTTCAAGGTTCAAAAAATTTTGGGAGTCTTTCTCTCTACAACTCTCTCTCTCTCTCTCTCTTTCTCTCTCTTGCAAGTTTGTGCAAATTAGCCTACAAACACTTCCCGAGCAAGTTTTTGCAAGTTTTGATGACTTAAAAGAGGAATGTTAAACAAGTCTAGCATGTTTTATGAATGGACATGAAAAATCTCATGGCCTAATAAAAAACGGTAGTGTTATATATATTAATTAATGTATCAATACTAGTTATATCATTATTATTGACTCCATTCATCATACAAATTATACATATTAAAAATATCTTAAATTATATCATATTATTAATTGATATACTAATTAATATATTAATTGATACATATAACATTATTCAATAAAAAAAGAGGTGGAATTAATAAGGGGTTCGCATCTTGCCATTCTCACTTGGTTAACGGTAGAAGAAAAGAAAATCAACTCACTAATTAACTAATGAAAATCAAGAGAATTTTGTTTACTACCTGTCAGGGAAGTAAAGAAAATTATTTTGGGTAAATTATCAACATATCATAATAGTTAGACTTAATTTTTATCAAGTCCTATTGAAAATAAGTCTTGATAAAATTATCGCTATATGTTGCTAAAAATTAATAATTAATAATTTTTTTTGTTATAATTTTTATAAATTATTATTAAAATTTATAATTAATGACTTTTTTTATAATAAATTTTTTTTATAGTATCTATTAAATAATAAATTCACTTATTAAGAGATATACATAACTACCCTAATTATTTTATGTCCCAGGAACCCACAACAGATTAAAGGCAAGGTTCAAAAGATAGGCACTTTGTTTCTTCTACTATGGGATTTTCCAACTTTTAAAAGGGACCCATACAGTGCCCCTTACGTTTTTTTTTTTTTTGGAACGCGAGCCCCTTTAAGTTTAGATCACTAAAAAATGGCAGAAAAACATATTCCAAAATAAAATCCACCAGATAGGGTGAAATAGTGTCCTGCCGACGATGGATTCAATCCCACTTTTTATTTTTATTTTTAGCTCAGAGAATTCAAGTTAATTTGTAAATACTTTGATTAATCTTAGGAAATCAATCTCATCGCTCACTAGCGAGGGACTCAATTCAAGTCAAAACAGAATTTTGTATGAACTGACTCAACACACGAATTAATAACACTTAAGAGGTGTCAAACCTGAGATCTAGAAAGGAGCAAATTCTTAAATCTCAAACTTACACCATTAGGCCAATCCCACTATTGTATTGACATTCAGACCCCAAATTTTGTTTAACATTGCATAACTATTTAAGTCTAAGGGCGAATTATGTTAACAGTTCTTATAGTATGAGGCTCGTGTCACTTTAATCATTGACTTTTTAATTGTGACACATTTAATTATGAATTTTGAATCTTATTTCAAATAAAGACAATTGAAGATAATATTGCTCAATTTCAAAGGCAAAATCGTCAATTTGATAAAATATAAACTAATTTGACAAAAATAAACGTCAAAAAAATATTTTTGAATTTTTAAAAATTATTTCTACCCACCAACGATAATTATATAAAATTGATAAATCTTTTACATATTTATTTAATTTTTTTTATCAAATTAATTTTTATTATGTGTTTGGATGATGATCATGTAATGGTTGGTTGTTTATTTGATGCTTTTTAATGGTTATTATGTAATAGATTGTTGTATTTGTTGTTAATAGATATTTTTGCATGATTATTATGTAATGATGGTCATTAGGCTTTTAATGTATGATGGATATATTGAACATATGAAATATTTTTAGTTTTGAATTTTTTTTCATTTAATGGATTGGTTTAATAATGATATCAACGTTGTCGCCATATTTGACTTTTGAAAAATAGAAACTAATTTAATGAAAATAAAAATAACCACCCATTACATGATCATCATCCAAACATATATTAAAAATTAATTTGTTAAAAATAAATAAATAAATATGTAAAAGATTTATCATTTAGATATAATTTTATCTTGGTGGGTATAAATAATTTTTTAAAATT
Source organism: Camellia japonica (assembly GCA_030407325.1). NCBI lineage: Eukaryota > Viridiplantae > Streptophyta > Magnoliopsida > Ericales > Theaceae > Camellia > Camellia japonica. The sequence goes on along the minus strand of JAPPVO010000036.1, from coordinate 22,549,474 downwards.
AAAAAGTAATTTTTTGATATTTATTTTTGTCAAACTAGTTTATATTTTATCAAATTGATCACTTTGCCATTGAAATTAAGCAATGGATTTTTAATTGTCCTTATTTAAAACAAGATTTAAAATTAAGGGTCAAATGTTTTATAATTGAAAAATTTGAGACCAAAGTAACACAAGTCCCAAACTATAAGGACCGTTAGCGTAATTTGCCCTAAGTTTAATGTCCACAAATCATTAAATTATAATGAAGGACAGTAGTTGCTTAATTATTATACCAGAAGGGAAATGTATGACAAATTAGTAGCCCCTATGGATTTGTTACAAAGATACAAATAAATAAAGGGCTCAGACTTTCTTATATCTAATGGTTTTTCAGCTGTATCATATGGGGTAATGAGTGCTTTTAATTTTTATTTTTAGTTTATAAAAAATTGTACCAAACAGATCAATTTAAGTGCTCATGCAACGTGAAACATGTGATTAGTTACTGTAACACTCATCATATAAGCTAGTTTGAGTAGCAATTTGATGGCATTTCTATACTCTTTTTGCAATTATGCCTTCATTCATGCTGGGATGAGTACAATTTTCTGGGAACAAACTTAGATTTAATGTTAAGCCTCCTAGGAATTGCAGAATTTCAACCTAGAATTGGACTACATATACAACAATAGGAAAAGATAAATAAATGAAAATTGTAAATTACACGAGTATAAGAACATAAGATTTACTTGGTTATACTCAAAATTAGAACTACATTCAGCAAGTTGCATGCTTTGGTGATAAATTTGATAACTACTTTTCGTGATCTGCAGAAGGCTTTATATGTCCACTTATAAAAAAATAAAAAATTAGCACAAGGAACGCACCCTCTCTCATCTTATCACCTCTCTTCCTCTTTCACTACTAACATTATAAATTTTCACTCCATTTGGATCATGGGAGGAGGTGAGAAAAGAAATTATTATAATTTCTCACCTACATGAGAAAAGAAAAGAAATTATTATATTTTGTCACCATTATATTTGGATGAATAAAAGAGAAGATGATGTAATTTCTCACATATCTTGTTTGGATAGAGTAAATAAGAGGGAAAAAAAATGAAAGTGTTGTATTTTATTTTGTCAAAATAACCTTCTATATTAATAAAATATATTTTTTCATAAGGGTAATTTTGGTATTTTAAAGAATTTTCATTAAATCCAATTCATTTCTCACCAAATCTCATCACTTTTGGTAAGAAACAAAATACAGGTTTGGTGAGAAAAAAAATTTCTCACCATTTCTTATACTATTTCTCACTTAACCATCTAAACAAGTGAAAGAGTTTTATATTCTCACAAATCCTTTTCTTTTCTCACCAAACCCCCGTCCAAACGGAGTGTTAGGGGTTGTTTTGTTTTATGAGATTGAAGTGTGGGATTGGATTTTATGTCTAATAAATTTACCAATCCATCATCATTTGGTTAGTTTAGTGAAACTTGGACTAATATAATCAAATATATATCATTTCTAACTAAATAATCCAAGTATAATTTATTTAAGATTAACAATTTATTATATTGCAATCCGCTCTCATCCAGTAATGAAATTTAATCTCAATTTAGATTTGCATGTGCATCGTATCTCATACAAATATAGAAGAAAAAAATGCACTACATGCTCTATTCGGTCAAAAGTGGCCAATGTAGGCACCACTGTCTCAATTGTCAAATTTCTCCACTCAGTGGGACCATAATCTACACCAATCACATGGGTTTCTCAAGAAAAACATACAAAATTTCACATTCAGGAAGCACCCACGGTCCATATATCCAAAACCAAATGCCCAAGATAATGAAGACACGTGTCAGTCATACAAAGCTTCCGAATCATTATAAAAGGCCACCCAAGTCCACTTAGCATGGTAGTACCACCATGTAGTATTCACTACCAAAAAAAAAAAAACACCTTTGGCGATTAAATTTTTAGTCGCCAAAAGTCACTTTTTAGTAGTTAAAAGTCCGATTTTCACTTTTCCCGACTAAATAATTTCGTCGCCGGTTTTGTCGTGAATATGTGGTCGCAGATGGAATTGGCGACTAAAAGAGTGTTAGTCGCCAAAAGTCAGTAAAACAGCGACCAACGCATTTGTCGGCAATGCTGAATTCCTTTTTTGGAAATTATGCATTTGGCGACTAAAATTTTAATCGCCAATAGTGTTTATTTATTTATTTTTTTTTTGAGTTTCCCCGACTAAACTGATCGTCGCCAAAACGATTAATTTTCGGCGACTAAACTCTTTAGTCGCCAAAAGCATGTTTGAAAAAAAAAAAATTTCCATCTGCTGAGCACCTCAGGCGGTTCGAACCTTGGACCTCCAACTTCCCAACATTCCAAACCTTCACAGCACAGTCCCTCCCACTATGCCACTGAATCCTCACGCGAATATAATTGCAACTTATATTATTTATACATTATTTTCACCGGTTTTTATAGAAAAGTATATATAGAAATATAATTATATATATTAAATATAATTGATGTAAAAAATAAATTATTTATTAAAAAAAATATAAGCCACTTTTGGCGACTAAAATTTTTTTAGTCGCCAAAAACTTTAGTTTTGGCTACTAAAAAATAATTTAGTCGTATCAAAAATTAATATCCGCCTAAAAAAACCACTTTCAGCGACTAAAGTGATTTTTGGTCGCCAAAACTGTCACTTTTGCCGACCAAACTCAATTTTAGTCGCCAATGGTCCACTTTTCAGCTACTAAATATTTTTAGTAGCCAAAAACATCCACTTTTGGCGACTAAAAAAACCCCTCCTTTTAGCGACTAAACTGAGTTTTAGTCGCCAAAACCCCTCCTTTTAGCTACTAATTTTTGTTAGTAGCCAAAAATCTCCACTTTTGGCGACTAAACTGAATTTTAGTCGCCAAAACCCCTACTTTTGGCTACGAAATTGATTTTAGTCGCCAGTAAGTATACATTTGGCGACTAATTTGTTTTAGTCGCCAAAAGTCCTCAGTTTTGGCTACCAAACTGTTTTTAGTCGCCCAAGGTGCTACTTTTAGCGACGAAAAATTTATTTTTGGTCGCTAATTGTGCTTTTTGTTGTAGTGATTCCACCATTTACATTAAAAAAAAATGTCTCCCAAGTGCTTTATAGTGCTGTTACTTGCAGTGGTTGCTCTCACCACTCCTTCATTTGCTGATTTCGACATACCACCCCCTCAAGAGCGCAGACCACCACCCCCAATTGGAGAACCACCCAAGGGAGAGGAGCCACCACCATATGAGCACAAGCCACCAACCCCAATTGGAGAACCACCCAAGCGAGAGAAGCCACCACCTTATGAACACAATCCACCAACCCCAATTGGAGAACCACCCAAGGGAGACAAGCCACCAACCCCATTTGGAAAACCACCTAGGAGTGAAAAGCACTTACTAGAAGAACACAAGACACCAAAACCCCCAATTCGCAAACCTCCCAAGGGAGAGAAGCTACCACCAGAGCACAAGCCACCTAGGGGTGAGAAGCTTGAGCACAAACCACCAACCCCATTTGGCAAACCTCCCAAGGGAGAGAAGCCACCAAGTCATGGTCACCACCCCGGACACCCTCCGGTGGCAGAAGTTGAAGACTTCCACAAGCCATATATTCCCCACAATTCCGACTGATTGTTGTGTCTTTGTACTATGGGTATGAATTGAAATAAGAGTCATTACTAGCTGATCCTGTTTGCTATATTTTCTGAGTTGGTGTTGTATGATTAGCTTACTAGTGGTAGGGTGCTCATGTTATATATTATGTTTTAAAATCCTAAGTGATTCGTGATTAGATCAAGATTAAAATATTCAAAATCCCAATAATCCAAAACACACAATCTAAATCAACAAGCACTTACGAAAGTGATTTAGATTGTTTGTTTTTCGGAATAAACAATAAATCGACACAAACGATTTTTACGTGGAAAAACCACAATTGAAGAACCTTCAATTGTAATAAAAAAACCACGGGCGAACCGCCACTAATCAATCCACTACTGAAGAAAGAAAGATTACAAAGATAATACACAAATTACCCAACTCAGTCAATTTGTCTTCGAATCTTCTATAACTCTTTCACCACGCCTTTGTCTCGGAACTGATCAATCTTAAAGTTGAATCCACAACTTCACTTGTCGAATTAACGACTACGTACAGAATCAAACGCCTTTTGAAACTCTACGTTTGAATCTTCGGAATCCACTGAAGAACAACACTCTTGTATGTATTCGATCAACCTCCTTGATGTATGTATCTTAGATCATGAGTGAAGAACTCTCTCAAAACATCAAGGAAAACTCACAAAAATCTCTCCATAAGAATACCTTAGAAAACCTCAGAGTAGATCTGGAAAGTAATCCTAAAGTTTGGAGAAAACCAACTACTTATAGAAATCTGGATTCTGAAGCTCGCTCGAGCGAAGCTTCTCTCGCTCGAGCGAGAAGCTTGTCTCGCGTGATTTCCATAAGTGCCTTCGCTCGAGCCACGAAGTCTTAGCTTGAGCGAGGAATGAACTCTTTCAGGTTTTTATGCAGACGCAGTTATTTGCTCGAGCCACCAATGCTTTGCTCGAGCGCACAATGACCTCTTTCAGGTTTTAAGCCAGACGCAGTCCTTCGCTCGAGCGAGCAAGACAAAACAGCATAGAAAATTACAACTCGATTACACAAGTTTGTTCGGGGGATTGACAAGACTAAGGGACCTAACAATCTCCCCCTTTGTCAATACCCGGACAAAACTTTCTAACACAATTTCCTAAACAAACGAACTAGCTAAAACGATTACAACTCAAAGTAAACCAACTATGCAACCAATCTCAAAACAAACTGGAACTAACATCTTGAAACAAAAAACCAAACTTGATGAAAACCTGTAATGAAATCTAAGTCCATCAAACCTGAAATGTAACATAACAAACCAAACCATCAAGATATTAAAGAAAAACATATAGCCCAATATCCACATCATTAATATCTACATCATTAGCAAATATGACAATGTAACATATAAACTGATATAAACTTGTCCAAATGCTCCTCTGCAAAAAAAAATCATGAGTTCCCAAAAGAACAAATATGACAATGTAACATATAAACTGATATAAACTTGTCCAAATGCTCCTCTGCAAAAAAAAATCATGAGTTCCCAAAAGAACATATATACCCCCCACACATACAATTACTCCCCCTTTTTGTCCGGGAGTGACCCAAAAACAGGCATAGACAACAGTAGTAAAACTATCCAAGGCAATAAACAAAAAAACTGTGCAAAGACAACCATAGTCCAAAAAACTAAGTAGGTGGGGGCTGCTGCAGCTGAAGAAGCGAGAGGATTTGGGAGAGCATGGTACTCTGCTCATCAAGTCTGCTGTCAAGGGCATCAAGGCGGCCGTCCATAAAATCAAGGCGACGAGTAACAGCCTGCTCAAAGTACTGCAGCTGGCCACGGAATGAGCGAGAGCGCATCTCGGGTAGATCAGGAGCACCAGCAGTGGCTGCCTCAAACTCCTCCTCCTCGGCAATGGGATCAGTATCACCTACACCAGAACTCCCAACCCCTGACACATTTCGCCTCACATGGGCCTAACTCTGGGAAACAGTGAGCTTGGCAATGGGTTTGATAGGGTGAGCAAACTCATCATCATCAGAAAAAGGAACATCAAGAGAAGTGAGAAAACGGGTAAGCAAACACCTGTAAGGAAGCCCTAAAGACTTTCTACCCTCAAAGACCCCAATCATTTTCGAAACAATCATTTCTGGAAGATCAATAGGAAGACGGTGATGAATACAATACAAAACATAGCCTTGGTCCTGAGTGATATGCGAGGAATGGGTGGTGACATAGATATTAGCACATACAATGAGATTAAGAAAACGAAACCGAGGAAGCAACTCATTCTGCTGAATGAGTGCCCCGGCAGGCCAAGTCCGGTCAACACCACATAACTCAGAGGCAATCTTATCAAAATCAACACCGGACTGGGTAAGGAACGGAAAATGACAATTACTAACTTCAGGAAGATCAAGAAATACCCGAAACACATCTCCAGTGATAGCAAGTGACTTCTGCCTAACCCAAGTCTTAAAGGAAGCCGGAAGTTCTTTCTGAATGGAATGAATATTACAATAGAATTCCCGGATGAGACTCAAATTTTGGGGACCCGAAAAATGCAACACTTGATCTCCGCCTAATGAATCAAATAAAGACCGAATGGGAAGAACCTCAAAGGCATTGGGGAGGACATTGCGCTCTAAATGGACTTTACGAGATGCAAAAGACTCCCTAAACGACTTAGATTTTTCTTTAGACGGGAATTTTTCAGTGTTGAAGGATGGACGGGAAACAGTGGTCTTGCGGCGCTTAGATGACTCAGCCATGACTAGACAACCCAAATAGAGCAATACAGACACAAAGCCCAGACAGACACAGAACACCCAATATACAACATCAGAAAACCCCCAAATCCAAACCAAACACCACAGAAAAACACCATTAGTCCATTAGTCCAATAAACAGATCATCAATAAGCAATATAAGAAAGCCAGTAATGAAAACAGAGCACAAAGGCAACAGTATATGAAAGATATTGACAGTAGAACCAAGCATGCATATAAATCAAATATCCCACATATAAGAACAGAGAAAACACGAAACATTATGAAAGAAAAAAAATTCCCAATGTAAAACCCAAATAAAAAAACCCGAATAAAACCCTGAGCACAATGCCGAGTGCAATAGGCAAAATCAGGAACCCTAGAAGCAAGAGTGAGAATCGAAAACTGGAGGAAAGAACCAACAACAAAAAATAATAAAACCTAGAGCCTAACAGAGCATACTTACAACCACATGACAACCCACGTACCACACGAACCGAAAAAAAAACAAATGAAGAAGAAAAACTTACCAAATACTGAGAGAACAGATGAGGACTGACAAGGAAAACGCTCCAAAATCAAGAGAGAAACACCAAGATTGCAGCAATGGCGACCACGCAAACCTAGGGGAGAGAGAGAGAGGGAAAACACGAAGAAGGGAAAAAAATGAACTGAAAAGACACCCCTTTAGAATTTGAACCTCGACAGGTCGCTCGAGCGAATACTTTCTCGCTCGAGCGAGGTCAATAATGCGCAAGGGTTCGCTCGATCCAAGAAAGTGGAGCTCGGGCCAAAAACACATGCTCTCAGGTCTAACTCAGAAGCAGAAGCACGCTCGAGCGAGGAACTCGTCGCTCGAGCCAAGAAGAAAAAAAAAACCAAACCCAAATTTTTTTTTTAGAACAACACTATACTCAAAATCAAGAGGTGAGACCTGAAACAAAAATAGATGATCACATTTAGCCAAAAATGAATACTAAGATGAAATAATCCGCAATTCATGAATTCTGTAAACTTGCAATTTAAAAAAAACAATGACACTGGAAATCATGAGCAAAGTAGATAAAATATAATCAGTGATCATAAGCTACATGAGAATGTACAACTCAAAATCCAACATGAGATCTCACAAAATAAAGTGTGTGTGTGCAATCCATGAGAGTCCACTGAGCTAGAGTTAATCCTCGTACTGATCGGATAGCTGGACCTCCACCAAGAGTAACTTAACAACACAGAGAAAAGTCAAACCACTAGGAATCACGGGGTATTTGTTGAGTAAACGCGGAGACTCCCCCTCAATCAATTAGTCCCTTTTTTTTTTATTTTATATTTTTGACTTTTTCTTTCTTGTGGGCACTCACTAGTGGCATTCACGCTCAAGAGTATGGAAACCAAACCAGAGAAGAATGAAAGCAATAATGAAGGCTTGGTTGGTGCCTCTGAGGTAGCCTTTTCCTAATGCCTGGACTTCAAGGAACTGAGGGAGAAACCGTGGAAGTGAAAACATATGGTAGATGGTTAAGAAACTCAACATCACCCATGATATATTAGTATCGGTCAATTCCACTGTAAAAGTACAAGAAACACTGTTAGTGGTCCATAGAGAACTTTGATCACTTGTGCGGAAACCCCTGCAACAATTTATCTCAAGGATGTGTACAGAATGAGATCATGAGGTTAATGAGCATGGGCATTCAAAATGAGCTATGAACAATGATCAATGAGATCTTGTAAGCAGCATGAGTAGTGTACATAAAAAGTTGGATGCAAGAAAAACAGAAATCAATGATAATGAGATTATAGCAACCAAGCACTCATACAGCCAAACACTCACACCTACTCAAGGAACAAGTAACACTCTAGTGATCGAGCATGACACCCAAGGTCTTTCTAAGGAACTCAAACCGAAGAAGATCAAGGGGTTTTGTAAAAATATCAGCTTTTTGATACTCAGTGGACACATGCTCAAGAACAACGAGGCCTTCTTCCACTAACTCTCGAATAAAATGATGATGAATGTCAATGTGTTTGGTGCGAGAGTGTTGGACAGGATTTTTTGAAATGTTTATGGCACTTGTGTTATCACAGAAAAGTGTGAGAGTGTTCTATTCTATCCCATAATCATGAAGCATTTGCTTCATCCACAACATTTGTGCACAACAGCTCCCTGCAGCAATGTACTCAGTCTCAGCAGTGGAAAGAGAGATGGAATTTTGCTTTTTACTATGCCAGGAAACCAGATTATTCCCAAGGTAAAAACACCCCTCGGATGTACTTTTCCTATCATCAGCACACCCTACCTAGTTGGCATCAGAAAAACCAGTAATTTCAGCTGTAGCATCAGTGGAAAACCAAACCCCATACCCCAAGGTCCCATTAACATATTTGATGATGTGTTTGACCGCAAGAAGGTGAGACTCTTTAGGTTTGGCTTGGTAATGGGCACAAACACCGACACTGAAAGAAATATCAGGACGACTGGCTGTCAGATACAAAAGACTCCCTATCATACTCCTATAAAGGGTAGGATTAACATCAATACTAGAGGAATCTTTGGAGAGGTGAAGACTGGTGCTCATGGGAGTGCATGCATGTTTGGCAGACTCAAGACCAAACTTTGACACAAGATTTTTAGCATACTTCGATTGAGAAACAAACATACCCGAAGGAGACTGTTTAATTTGAAGACCCAAGAAATAAGACAACTCTCCCATCATGCTCATCTCAAACTCATGTGTCATGCAATCCGAAAAATATTTCATAAGATGATCAGCAGTGGAACCAAACACAATATCATCAATATATATCTCAGCAACAAGAATATGAGACTTAGTATGTTTCACAAATAAAGTCTTATCCACACTACCCCTTTGAAAATCATTATCAAGAAGAAAGGTAGTAAGTCTATCATACCAAGCCCGAGGGGCTTGTTTCAACCCATTCAAAGCCTTGTCTAACTTGTAGACATGATTAGGACATTTAGGGTCCTCAAACCCTTTTGGTTGCTCAACATATGCCTCTTCTTTCAAGTACCCATTCAGAAAGGCACTTTTCACATCTATTTGAAACAATTTAAAGCCAAGAAAACATGCAACACCAAGCAAAATATGTATAGATTCGAGACGTGCAACTGGGGCAAACGTCTCATCATAGTCAACACCCTCTACTTGTGTGTAGCCTTGAGCAACCAACCTAGCTTTATTCCTAACAACAGTACCATTCTCATCAGATTTATTTTTAAAGATTCACTTGGTACCTATCACATTCATGTCTCTAGGTCTAGAAACAAGAGTCCAAACTTTGTTACGTTCAAATTGACCTAATTCTTCATGCATAGCATTGACCCAACTATCATCTAGCAAGGCCTCTTTAAAGTTCTTAGGTTCAATTGAAGAAACTTAACACATATGTGATACCTCATCCCGAATTTGTCTTCGGGTTTTCATTCTATCCGATACACTTCCAATCACCTGTTGAGCTGGATGATTCAGTTTCACCCTTGTTGAAGGTTTGAACTCAGGACTTGCAGTGACAGAAGCATCATGAGTGATGTTTCTTTGTGCACTCTTTGGACTTTGACTTACCTGTGAGGATGGTGCCGTCTCAACTTCTTGTGCTTGGACCTCAGCTTCTCTTTGACTTTGTGGTTCAGTATCCAAGATTAGAGACTCACCAATGTCATCCTCATTTGTTGCTGGAGTAGGGGAACCTGTATCATCTATAACCACATTGATAGATTCCATTAAAGAAGAAGTGTGCAGGTTATAGACTCGAAAAGCCCTACTGTTGGTTGAATACCCGAGAAAAATACCTTCATCACTTCGGGAGTCAAATTTGCCCAAGGGTTCTCTATCTTTGAAGATGTAACACTTACTCCTAAAAGTTTTGAAGTATTTTACATTAGGTTTTAAACCCTTCCACAATTCATAAGGAGTTTGTAAAGTGCCGGGCCTTAAATACACGCGATTTATAACATAAACAGCAGTATTTAGGGCTTCGGCCCAAAACTTTGGAGGAAGACTCTTACTAAGGAGCATGACCCTAGCCATTTCTTGAACAACTCTGTTCTTCCTCTTAACCACTCTATTTTGTTGTGGAGTAATAGGTGCAGAAAATTCATGCTTAATTCTATGCATATCACAAAAATCCGAAAACGAACTATTTTCAAATTCACGACCATGATCAGTTCGGATTCTTATGAAACGCCCAATGGAAACACCCTGTTCATTTTGGATTTTAAGGACTAGAGCCTGGAAAGCATCAAACGTATCAGATTTTTCCCTTAAAAAGTTTACCCACAAAAACCGAGTAAAATCATCAACAGATAAAAAAATATATCTTTTACCTCCAATGCTTTCAGTGCGAGTAGGACCCATTAAATCCATGTGAATCAATTCAAGAGGACGTTTGGTTGTAAAGCTGTTCACCTTTTTATGAGGGGCACGGGTTTGCTTTCCAAGTTGACATGGTCCACACACATGGCTCAAATTCTTACCCAGTTTAGGTACTCTTCTCACAAGCTCTTTGTTGGTTATCTTAGTTAGGCCTTTGAAATTCATGTGACCTAATCTTTGATACCACAAATCAATGTTACTTATGATGGCAGAGTGACAAGTGAGATCATTAGTAGTAACAATCCCATAGCAGTTATCAGATGTGCGAACCCCATGTAAGACAGTATTTCCCTTTTTATCCAAAATTTCACATTTTTTTAGAAAACAATACTTCATGATGGGAATCACACATTTGACTAATGCTCAAAAGATTTGCTTTAAGACCATCAACAAGTAGAGCATTATCCAGCTTGGGAAGACCAGCAACACTTATAGAGCCCTTACCAATGACTCTAGAAGTGTCGCCATCTCCAAAGGTAACAATTCCTCCTTCATATTTTTCAAGAGAGGTGAAGTAAGATTTGTTACCGGACATGTGACGAGAGCAGCCACTATCAAGATACCACATGTGTGAGTCACGTGCTTTTAAGGTAGTGTGAACAACTAAACAAGTCAAATCATCTTTCCCAGCCAAATCCTTTTAGTCTTGGTCAATGTCTTGGCGTTGTGAACACCATCATGAATCTTGGTATTCCGCCTAGACATGTAAGGTTGTCTCCTAACCCAAAAAGTATTCAAATTTCTACCCTTTTGAGACACTTTACCAAACAATTCAAAACAGTAAGGACGAATGTGACCATACCTACCACAGTGATGACAAATAAAAACAGGTTTTACCTCCTTTTTGTTGATCTTACCTGCTTTTGGTAAATGAAGAGAGGAATCATCCTGGTCTACCTTCAATTTTCCCTTTGCTTGAGTCTTCAGGTTATGTGAGGTAGAGTCCTGTCCCTTAAGAGCTGTTGCACCATAGCCTAACCCACTTTTGTCACAACCCATTTGTTGAGACCCGAGGATGTCTTCTAGTGATTTGAAACCTTTGTTCCACATGGAGATTGTTGCTCTAGCAATACGAAGTTCTTCATCTTTCTGACAGACTATCTCTTCCAATGCAGCTTGTGACATCTCAAAGCTTTCAAGCTTTTCTTCATATGTGGAATACACTTTCAGAAGTTCATTCCTTTCAGTTTCACAGGATAGAAGTTTTCCATATAAGTCTTGCCTGTCACTTGAGATCTTGATGACATTCTGTTTTGCTGCTACAAGTTCTCCTTTTAGCCTGACATTTTCACTCTCACATGTTTTGAGCTTGAGAGAGAGTTTGTCGTTGATTTTGGACAAATTTAGAGATTCCTCGTACAGCTTTTTGTGAGTTTGTTGTAGTTCATCGCCATTGATCTCATCATTGTCTTCAGATGTTTCATCATCCTCTTTTTGCTCTTCATTCTCCTTGACCTCATCCAATCTAGCAACCAAGGCAGGGAAGTTGCTGGATGGTGGTGAAGGTGAATTTCTCTTTCATGGAATTGGCTCAGAATTTCCCATGCATCTTTAGCCTTTGTGCAGTGAACAACTCGTTGCTGTTCTTCATAGGAAATTGCTCCACGAATAGTAATCAGGGCTCTCTGATTGCCCGGATTGTCTGCACTTTCTGTATCTTCTTCAATGGCTTGTCAACCTTCTGGTTCAAAAGCTCTCAGAAAAGCCCTCATTCTGATTTTCCAATACAGGTAGTTGGTCCCATCAAAGGTGGGAGCATGATGCAGGTTCTCACCAAGAGCTAATTCCGATGGCTTTGGAAGAGGTTGAGAAAAAGTGGTCCAAAATGCCATGAAAGCACTATCCTCGTCTTCACCAGACTCAGGTTCTTCGGGTTCTTGCTCCGACCCGCTTTCATCATCCCAAGTCACTGTGTAAACTTTTTTCGATTCTTTTTGAAGGGCATTCAAGGGCAATATGACCAAACCCTTGACATTCATAGCACTTGACCCCTTGTCCCTTTACAATCTTCTTTTCAATTTTTTGAGCAAATTTTGGTGGAAAAGTTTTGGGTTTTTCATGACTCTTGTCTTTTGAAATAGGGTCTCTGAAATTAGGCTTCTTTTTCTTCAAAATTTTTTTAAATTGTTTTGTAAGCATAGCCGTCATCTCAGATTCTAAACCAAATTCAGTCTCCGGAGTTTTTGCAGTCTTATGAGCACTAGTGAAAGCCACACTATCTTTTTGTTTTTTCTTTGAAATCTGGTGGGCTTCATAAGTCTGCAAGTTTCCAACCAATTGATCAAGCTTGAGGGTATCAACATTCTGAGCATCCTCAATGGCTGTCACTTTTGATTGGAACCTCTTGGGAAGGGACCTCAAAATTTTTCCAACAACTTTAGCTTCCGGGATTTTTTCATCGAGTGTGAAACAGGAATTCACGATATCACTAAGTTTTGCATAGAAATCATCAAACGTCTCATCGTCGCGCATAAAAAGGGTTTCAAAGGCGGAGGTGAGACGTTGAAGTTTTAACCTTTTGAATGAAGTAGTACCTTCGTGAATCGTTTCAAGAATGTCCCAAGCCTCTTTTGCTACCTCACACGTGCAGATTCGACGAAACTCTTCAGGTGTGACGGAGCAAAACAAGGAATTGAGAGCCTTACTGTTCCAACTCGAGTTTTGGTAATCAATTGTGTCCCATTTATCAAGGGGTTTAGGAATATCAACACCATCAATGGTGACAATAGGTTCACTCCACCCATAGATTACGCAGTGCCAAACTTTCTCATCGATGGATTTTAAAAACGCTCTCATACGAGCTTTCCAATAAGAATAGTTTGTACCGTCGAGTAAAGGAGGTCTATGAGTCAAGTTACCTTCACGAATAGAATCCATAATACTAGTCACACAAAATCACACTGCTATAGTTTTGATAAAAAAACAAAGAGTGACCTGCTCTGATACCAATTTAAAATCCTAAGTGATTCGTGATTAGATCAAGATTAAAATATTCAAAATCCCAATAATCCAAAACACACAATCTAAATCAACAAGCACTTACGAAAGTGATTTAGATTGTTTGTTTTTCGGAATAAACAATAAATCGACACAAACGATTTTTACGTAGAAAAACCACAATTGAAGAACCTTCAATTGTAATAAAAAACCACAGGCGAACCGCCACTAATCAATCCACTACTGAAAAAAGAAAGATTACAAAGATAATACATAAATTACCCAACTCAGTCAATTTGTCTTCGAATCTTCTGTAACTCTTTCACCACGCCTTCGTCTCGGAACTGATCAATCTTGAAGTTGAATCCACAACTTCACTTGTCGAATTAACGACTACGTACATAATCAAACGCCTTTTGAAACTCTACGTTTGAATCTTCGGAATCCACCGAAGAACAACACTCTTGTATGTATTCGATCAACCTCCTTGATGTATGTATCTTAGATCATGAGTGAAGAACTCTCTCAAAACATCAAGGAAAACTCACAAAAATCTCTCCACAAGAACACCTTAGAAAACCTCAAAGTAGATCTGGAAAGTAATCCTAAAGTTTGGAGAAAACCAACTACTTATAGAAATCTGGATTCTGAAGCTCGCTCGAGCGAAGCTTCTCTCGCTCGAGCGAGAAGCTCATCTCGCGTGATTTCCATAAGTGCCTTCGCTCGAGCCACGAAGTCTTAGCTCTAGCGAGGAATGAACTCTTTCAGGTTTTTATGCAGACGCAGTTATTCGCTCGAGCCACCAATGCTTTGCTCGAGCGCACAATGACCTCTTTCAGGTTTTAAGCCAGACGCAGTCCTTCGCTCGAGCGAGGACTTCTTCGCTCGAGCGAGCAAGACAAAACAGCACAGAAAATTACAACTCGATTACACAAGTTTGTTCGTGGGATTGACAAGACTAAGGGACCTAACAATGTTGTTTCCATTCACTACAAGAAATTACACTTTTGGCGATCAAATTTGGCTACTAAAATTAATTTAGTCGCCAAAAGTTAGCCTTTTGGCGACTAAAATTTGAATTGGTCGGCAATGTTTCATATTTTAGCTACTAAAATTTTTTAGTAGCCGTATATTACTTATTGGCGACTAAAACATAATTAGTAGCTAAAAAATGACCCAATCAGCGACTAAAAAATAGTTAGTCACTAAAAATAGCCCAATAGGCGACTAAAATACAATTAGTAGCTAAAAAGTGACCCAATCAGCGACTAAAAAACAGTTAGTCGCTAAAAATAGCAGAATAGGTGACTAAAATACAATTAGTAGCTAAAAAGTTACTCAATAGGCGACTAAAAATGACTTAGTCGCTAAAAAATTACCCTATAGGCGACTAAAAAAATTTTGGTTCCTAATGTGTAATCTTTAGCTACTAAAAATAATTTAGTTGGTATTAATTTACTTTTAGCGACTAAATTTTAGTCGGCGATTATAATTGAAAATTTTAAAAATTGGACTTCAGATTTCAGAAGGACAATTAATTGGCTACTAAAGTCGTTAGTCGGAAAAACGTCTTTGTTTATTATTGGCGACTACAAAAATTAGTCGGGAAAGAAAATAAACTAGGTTTAAAAAATTCACTTCCACACGCTTAGACTCTCATACGTTTGTCTGTCTCACACTCTGTGACTCTCTCTCTCTCTCTCTTTTTCACTCTCTCACGCCTCTGCCCTCCTCCAGCTCTCTCTCTCTCGCCTTTGTCTCCATCGTCGTCGGGTACGGGAGCATCACTGCCATCACACACGAGCACCACCGTCAATCCACCATTGGAGCATTGCCCCAGGTATGTCCTCTCTCTATTTTGCCCTCTCTCTATCTTTCAGTCTCTCTTCCCCTAATTTCAGCCGCTAGGGTTTTCTTCTTCCATTTGCAGCTTTGTTCTGATAGCAGCTCTGTTCTTGGCACTGGCGAGCTCGGACGCCCCTTTCATCGTCACCCACAAAAAAAGCCACTCTCACCAGGCTCAAGTCCGGTGTCGAACGTGTCTTCGCTTCCATCGACATCTACGACCAAGGATCTGTGTATGTGATTCCACCATTTCCTTTCTCTTTAGTCTTCTTTGATCTCTCTGAAATTATCTCTAGACTCATCATAAATGTAATTTACCCTTTTTCTTATTATTATGGTTTTAATGGTAGTACTTGACTTCATATTAATATTAGTCCCATGATGATGGCTATTGTTTAGGTGATTGGTAAGCATGAAAGTAGTGGCCCTTTTGTTTGAGTTTGAGAGGAGGAGGGTCTTTAGAGTCGTAATACATGGAACCATTTCAATCTCTTTCTCTGCCGCTACCCAATTCCATTCTTCAAGTTTCAGCTTCTCCACCCTTCTCCCTCAAAATCATTATTCATCTGAGAATGAGACTTTAGTTTCGATCCACGAAGGAGGAAGAGAAGAAGAAGAAGAAGAACCAAAGAGTTTGTGTTGGAGGATTGAGAAGCTCCCAAGAACAGAGCCTGTTGGGTCTGCCTTCCAGAGCTGGATGGGTGACGGATTTCCCATTCATAGAGGCCATGTCTTTCACACCATCAACCGCTTAAGGAAGTTCCATTTCAACAAAAGCGCTCTCGAGGTCTCCTTTTTCTCTTCCTTTATATATGGCACATATATTTATGGTGGGCAGTGTTTATTTTAGCTTGTTAGGCAATGCAATGGTGTTGGCTCTTTTTATGTTAAAAGAGTGCAAAGAATCTATGCTCACTATCTGTTTGTTTATATGCTTCAATGAATTGTTCCAGTTGCATAATAAGGTGAAATGCCGGCAATGTTCAACCTGCATATATGAACCTTACATCTACTGTGGGCAATGTTAAGTTTAGCTGTTAAGGCAATTGTGTTGGTTCTTTAGCTTAATATGTGTGCAAAGCATATAAGCTCATTATCTGTTTGTATATATGCTTCAAAGAATTGTGACAGTTGCATACTGAGGTGAAATGCAGGGTATGTTTAACTTTATTTAGTCAACACTTGATTTCAATTACTTGATTGTGTTAATCTTTACCCATTATGTTGTTGTGAAATGTATCAACAAACTGCATTGCCACTGTAATCGATTTTGTGTGTCTTCTCCAATAGTTTATTAAAGGAAAACTTGAACATCTTGTTTGCCTTCTGGGGTTATCTTCTGGACTGCCCAAGTTTCTGTACAACTTAGACTCATCATATTCATCATTGTTTTATTTACCGCGAGTGAATTTGTGATGATCTTATATGAGATTAATTATGTGAACTAGAACTTCAATTCTTGAATTTGTGAACTATAGCAGATTGCTCTTTAAATCTGATTGGGTAAGAGAAATTGTAGGTAAATGGGAATTAAAAAGATATAAAATATCCCTTATTGAATAGTTCAACCATATTTTGATGCTTGTTTTATTCAACTCAGCTTAAACTCGACTTAAGAGGTCGATAAGTTACTGGCTGAACTGGAGGATCTGAATTTTGTAAGTAATAAAATCCACACCTAGTCAAATTGTGCAACTATAACTATACGACAGATTGTATCAAAGCAACATTTTTGCATAATTTAGCATAGGGTTATGTAGTCTCATAGATGCAGGGTATTTTCTGTTTCAATAACATATAACTTTTAATATCATTAGATATATATATATATAATGATATCATGCAAATCCATAAGATTCATCATCAAAACTTCTGTTTGCCTTCTAAACAGTGTGCTTAATCTTTGACGTGGCAGTTGATTATAAATATGCATACCATCAATGTTGTTTTTCTGCTGGGCGACACTGCTTTGAATTGCTTGGTATGTTGCAGTTCTTTTGTCTTGATTTCAATTCCTATTTTGCTTCACAATTTAATCTTTTAGACTTGTCTTTCTCTTCCAGCGGTTCCCTTGGTTTCGAATTGCATACTTTTTCCTGTGGACTGCTGTTTATGTACATTTTAAAATGGATCGTCCATGCCTGCGTTTCGCTTTGGTAAACTTGTCTCCCTTTTAACACTCTTTTCTTTTTATTACAAAAATCTCACTTCTAATTTCCTATAACTGTAACTATTTGCAACAGGTGGCCATACCCTTTTCTTGATTTGTCATCTACATTTGCTCCACTACGGTATGTAATTAATCTTAAGAAATCACTCCTTTGATTTATTAAGAAAAAAGTCCTTTAAATTCTATGCTAATGGTTCATGCCATCAACTCTTTGGCAATGATTTGTTGCAAATAGCAGCAAAATTTGCTTATGTTCAACTTGAGAGATATTAAGTATTTTTGAAATTAAAATATTATCATCTATATATAAATACATATATATATATATATAAATACATTGTATATGCTCTAATACTACCTTTGAATTTTTTATATTATCATCTATATATTTTTGAAATTTTTTTCGATCAAATCCAGGAAAGAATTCTCATCTATATGTGGTAGAACATGAAATGCCCATGTCGTGGGCAACTATTTTGGTACTACCATCTTAAACTATAGTTTGTTTAACTCTTTCCTTATTAGTTTATGTACGGTTATATTTTGGGGAAATTGTTTACTGCTTTTGTTGACTGTGGCCCCTTTAATTGCCATATACATAACTTTTGACATTTTTTTTATTTGCAGATGGTTTTAGACATACAAATGTGGATATGATTTTTTTTTACAAGTATGGAAGGGCATTGTTTTTATATGTCTACCTGTATATATAGTGGTTTGTACAAATTACTTTTTTGGTGTGGTAAATATAAGCTAATTTGGCATGGTAGAAATTAGCATATATGCTAATTTAGGTTGTGGTACATATGTCCTTTTTGTAAATTAATTTGGTTAGTCCTGTATTATGTATGAAATGAAATTATTGACGTTAGATTAGACTTGGTTCGTATGAAATTTGTATTATATATAGAATTGGATGTTCAATATTAATGTTTTGGATGGTTGGAGCTAAAATGTGTGCACATTGTTGAATGCTTGAATGGTTGATAATATATTTAGCGTTGATGGATTATAATGGTTATACAGGATACAGGTTGTACTAAAAATGGATACAGGTTGTTTAGAATTTTCTTTAAAAAAAAAAAAAAAAAAGTATTTGGCCACCAAATATTTTGGTGGCCAAATACGTAATCAAATGTTTTGGCGACTAATAATTTAGTAGCAAAAACATAACCAAAAAATTTTTTGTGACTAAATAGTTAGTAGCTAAAACAATTGAGAATGAGAGAAAGAAACTATTGGCCACTAAATTTTTTAGTCACGGAAAAAAAAGGGTATCATTTGGCGACTAAAACATTTGGTGGCAAAAAGTAATGTATTCTATTGGTGACCAAAATATTTAGTCTCTAATAGTTGGTTAAAATTTTCATGTAGAACTTTTAGTGACTAAAAAATTAGTGGCCGAAATGTCACGTTTGCCGACTAAGTACGAATTCGTAGCCAAATGTTAACTTTCGGTGACTAATTCTTTCGTAGCAAAAAGTAACACATTCCCCGACCACACGAATGTTAGTAGCCAAAAGTCACATTCGGCGACTACTGGTTTTAGTGGCGAAAAGCTAACATTTGCCGACCAAAAGAAGTTTACTAGGCAAATGTTACACTTTCAGCGACCAAATAAAGTTTAGTCGCCAATACTATCGCCGACAGGGTGTAGATGACGAACTTGGCGACAAAACCTTTTAATCGCTAAATCGTTTCAGAAACCAAATTTCTGACTTTTGGTGATCAATATTTTGATAGCCAAAAGTGATATTTCTTGTAGTGATTGTAGTGTGACCTTGTTATATTTTCTGAGTTAGTGTTGTGTGATCAGCTAGTACTGGTGGTAGTGTGCTCATGTTATATATTATGTTGTTTCCATTTTAGTGTTGGTGCTCTGTACTTGTTGGCTAGATGATGATCATCTCATAAATTAGTCTGGATACTTGGTTATAAAATAAAAATAAAAATAAAAATATGTAGCACTTTCATGATATAAATTATTTGTGGTTATGATTTCTTATTTAGTTTTTAATAATTAATTATATGGGATTCTTGTCATGTCCACTCTAATTACGTAATGCTGCCAAAATATGACATCTAAAAAAATATATGTATAAGAAAAAAAAATGTTATTGGACGTAGAATTCCCAAGGTCTGCGCATGTGTAAATCAACCAAAGTAATGCCTTAAAGTCCCAAATATCTAAACATGAATATAATACAATTTCTATTTATAGATTATTTATTCAAAAAAAAAATCAAATTAATCTAATAACCGTGGGCATGTGATTTTATAATAAATATAATAAAATTATATAAATATAATTATAAAATCAACCAATCTCATTTTTTTTTTTTAATAAATGATCTACGCAAAAAATTTAAAAATAAACAAATCAAATCATCGAGTTGAAATCATTGTGAACCCATGGGTTAGAGTATACCATCCAGTCTCTTCATTTGGAGAGAGAAACTAGACTATTCCAGTTAGAATAAGTCGAGTTGTTAGTAGGCAAGCGAGCAACACAAAGGTATTATCAAATTACTTATAAAATTTGAACCCACAAGCTCAATTTTTTAATTCAATTTATTTAGTTTTTTAGATGTGTGTATAAATAAATAAAAAATCAAATTAATTTAAATATTTGGAAAATGAACCATTCATTCCAGGCCAAAACTCTTTACTGCTAGATTATTTGTGCGAATTTATCAAATATCTTTATCGTGGTCGCATCTTTTAGCTGCTAATAAGTCGAGCCACATAATTGCATCTCAAGCCTAGTCCATCTGGATGGGCCCAGGCATGTCAGGGCCTCGGGCCTATTTAGGGTTCATTTGTAAAGGGCCTTAACTTTTTGATTTTTAAAATTTTTGACTATTTTAATCTGTGATTAAAAAATCTTATTTAAGATGATTTTTTTTTTACTTTTTTAATTTTTGTAAGAGAAAAAATATAACTTATAGGTTAAATATAATGTTTTATCTTATTAAACTAAAAAGTCTATTTTAAAAAAATATATATTTTAGTCAAAAAATCCCAAACCCACTTTTCCCAAACGAGCACTTAGACTTAAAGCATTTTATTTATTTATTGTTTTGAGCGTTCAAATAAAGTGTTTTCTTGTACAAAAAAAATTATGTTTACCCGTCACTTTCCTCTATAACTTTTCTAATTCCAATTTTATAAAAACCTAGTTAGAACCAAAATAATGAGAAGAAAACAATGAAAAAAAAAAAAAAAAGTTTTCTTTGTTTAACAGAACAATAAGACATTATCAGGGGGGAAATAGCATTAGAACATTTAATGTGTCGTGGCCATTCTCATTTAATAAATTGACAAGTGAGGTGAACGTGCACATTTTTGAGATAACTATCAAATTCAAAATAGATATATACCCATAAATTATTCAAAATTAAAATAAACAAGATTCATTCACCATACACAGCATTTTTTAGCTAAAATTTAAATTAAAATTTTATGATAATTGGAATTATTAAATTCAAAGTCCAAAGACATAACATACTTGTAGTTGAGGTCTCAACACGCCTTCTATAAAAAGGCATTCACAAATTCACAACATCATCATCAACAACAACCTCCATAACACATGTCCTAACTGAAGATGAGAACTCTTACATTCTTCCTAGTCCTTAGCCTTTGTCTCTCTATTCTCACCACCCTCTCTTTGGCTAATTATGGTGAAGAAGAGTAAACTCACTGGATGCATCCCCATCATGGGCATGGGTGTGGACCAAAGGGTCCAAAACCACCAAAAACAACACCTCAATCACACTACAAAAATTTTGATTTTTTGCGACGGCAAAATGCCGTTGCAAATACTCATCATGCCGTCTCAAAAAACTTTTAGCGACGACAACTAACTTTTAGCGACGGCAAACGGGGGGGGGGGGGTCACAATACAGGGCGTTGTAAAAACTTTTTAGCGACGGCATGCCGTCGCCTTTTTTTTGCGAAGGCATATTGTAACAAGCACGCGGGGGACCTCGCTACAGCTCGGACTCGATTTGTGTCACGGTTCTTAATCTTGAACCAAAGAGTCCAAATCCAGCAAATCGTTTTGGAAAACAGATTTTTTGAAAGAAGTGCCAAACATGGACTGCTTTGCCAGATACAGAGTCGCCACCTAAATATTTTATAAATGGGAAATTTAGGAAACCCTGACTCGGTGCCAAAGGCCACGTGTCCGTCATCACCAAAGTTGCCTCGGCTCGGGAACTTGGGTACGATTGGGGAAGGTCACTTCGTGAGTACCCCCGCTCGCCCGGTCAAAGACCGGCCTCTACTAACCATGATATCTTATTTTGAAAACATTGTGAGTTCTTATTCCGGTTATTAGCCTAGGTTACTATGTGATGCTCGCAGCAAATAAGTATAGACTGGACCGCCTGAATTGGAACAAAACATCTCATGTTTGTTTTTTTGAAAATGGTTTGATGGTGCTACCCGCAGGTAGGCTAAGACGTGGATTTGCCACCCTCAGGTGGGCTTAGAAAAACATGATTTTGCCACTATCTAGTGGGCTTAAAACAAACATTTGAGGAATTGTCCAATCCAAGCAACTCAACCTCCACCCACAGGCATTCAAGGCAGTTATATCACATAAGCACATAGTCTCATGGTAAGCATGCTATTCATGGCAACACTCACACGCACGCAAGGATGCTAAAGCATAAAACTCACCGAGTACTCCAAGTCAAAACAGAAAACCGATTAGAAATCATGCATGATCCTAATTATACGGAAATGCCTAATGCAACGCATGCAATAATGCAACTATAGCAGGCTCGGCTATTCTAAACATGTCATATGAGATGCAACAGCTATCAAGTACTCAACTTGGAATTGAAATACAAATGCAGTTTGTATGATGCGCCGAGCCCGGTGCGTGCAAAACAGATGAATGATGCAAACATGCTGTCATACTGTATGCTAATTGCAACATGCCCTATATCTAACCATCATAAGCGGGTAAATAAAAGGGAAGAAAGACGTGGGGTTGGAAGACATACATCACACACACGCACACTTATTACAATTATGCCCTCGCGCAGAGGGTCCGAATAAATAATAATACAGTCCAAAATGAAAGAATAATACAGTCCGAATAAATATACAGATTCCTAATTAATTAACGAATTAAACTAAGAAAGCTGTAAACTGGCATGCAAGCCAGGGGCTGCCTTACTCCCGCTGAATGATTTATGCTGGGCTGCCTTGCGCGGAAATCCAATAGGATGCCCCAATTAGCCTCTGTTTGCAATGTTTCTCGAAAAGCGTGCCAGACTCCGAAAAGTTGCTGATTCTCCATTTTGCTGCAACAGAGAGCAGGAAAGGGGCATAGCAATGTATTTCACAAATATATGCATGCCTCGATCCTCGTGCCACCAATCACGCATCTCGATGCATGATGGCCGAGGAATCGGATTGCACAACTCAATATAGGATGAATGCAGATGAATGCAAATGAATGCTACAACAAAACCTAACTCCATCGTGGGTAATCCGGAGTGTCGGTGACTTGGGAATTGAGACCCGTTCCGTCACTCGGAGTACGGAACGTGCCTCGTTTCCCGTGCCCGGGCTAACTCCTATCCCGAACACGATGCAGTATGCATGATATGCATGAATGCGACTAAAATACAATCCTAGCATGCACAATGCTATGAAAATGAGATGCCTCGAAATGAGTGCACACGGGCGCGCAAACCGAGGTGATGATCCTATGGCATGAAATGGCATACGCAATGCGAATTGGACTTACACTAACACGAGTGGACCTCAGCCACACTCACATAAGAAGCCGTCGGATAAAAAAATGAAGTGCCTCGAAATGCGTGCACACGGGCGCGCAAACCGAGACAATGACATAAAGACATGAAACGACCTGAAATATGATATACAACGAGACTAAAATGAGGTGTCTCGAAGTGCGTGCTCGCGGGCACGCAAACTGAGAAAATGGCATACGGAATGCAACAGGACTAAAATAAGATATGCGATGCAATATGGGCTTACACCCACATGAGAGAGCCTCAGCTACACTCACACGGGAGGCCGATGGATGAAAATGAAGTGCCTCGAAATGCGTGCACACAGGCGCGCAAACCGAGGCGATGACATACGCAATGCGATGAGACTAAAATGAGATACAGAATGCAAAATGGGCTTATTCTAATATGAGAGAGCCTCAGCTACACTCACATAAGAAGCCTGGATGAAAATGAAGCGCCTCGAAATGCGTGCACACGGGCGCGCAAACCGAGGCGATGGCCCTAAGGCATGAAATGACATGAAATATGATATACAATGAGACTGAAATGAGATGTCTCGAAATGCGTGCCCACGGGCACACAAACCGAGAAAATGGCATACGGAGTGCAACAGGACTAAAATGAGACATGCGATGCAATATGGGCTTACACCCACATGAGAGAGCCTCAGCTACACTCACACGGGAGGCCGATGGATGAAAATGAAGCGCCTCGAAATGCGTGCACACATGCGCGCAAACCGAGGCGATGACATACGCAATGCGATGAGACTAAAATGAGATACAGAATGCAAAATAGGCTTATACTAACATGAGAGAGCCTCAGCTACACTCACATAAGAGGCCTGGATGAAAATGAAGCGCCTCGAAATGCGTGCACACGGGCGCGCAAACCGAGGCGATGGCCCTAAGGCATGAAATGACATGAAATATGATATGCAAACATGCAAATGGAATTTCAGCACTCACAAATGATGCAAAACAGTCCCGAAAGGTGGGGGAATGACACCAAATGCACGGAATGGTCCCGAAATGCGATATTAAGCACCCGAAATGGCCTACAGCCATACTAAACATGCATAATTGGAACATGACATGCAAAACAGTAGCAAGGCAGCCCCAAAATAGCATTTTTTACAGTACAAAACATGGCGAAATAGTAAGCATAGATAGGACAACAATGGCATGCAAAAATGGGGGCCAAGAGAGGGGTATTGAAACAAGTGATGTATACGATACTCAAACTGAAAAATTTCCTTCTACAACACTCATGAGGGACCAAAAATATGCACATTTAAAGTTTATGACCACCCTCAAATCAGTATGCAAACTTGCTAAAAATGCTATGCAAGAATGAAGCCAACAAAGGCTAGAACATGAGGTATGCCATACATTCATCAAACAGCCTTGGACCCTTAACAAAACATGACAATAAGGCCAAAATATGGATATTTTCAGTACTGCTCATGGCCGAAAACAGAAGCTAAATAGGCCTAAGAAAGCATGCAAAAATGGGGGCCAAAGAGGGATATAAAGACAAGCACAACATGGAGACCCCCAACAAGGTTAATCCCTTCTACAATGTTGTAGAGGGACACAAAATAAGCTTACTCACAGTTCATGACATGCTCCAAAACAGACTACATGTAAGTCAAACAAATCATGCAAATTTACGGTAAATATGAGAGATTATGAAGCAAGTACATGATAGAGAGGCCAAACAGGGTTTAGCCCTTCTTCAATGTTGAAGATGGGATCAAAATAGGCCCACTAACAGTTTACATTATGCTCGAAAACAGATCACTAATAGGCTAGAAAAAGCATGCAAAATATTGACATACAAGATGATATTGAAACAAGTGCACCATAGAGGGCTCAAACAGAGTTGAGCCCTTGAACAAACATGAAGAATAGCTCAAAATAGACCTAGTTTCAGTTAAGGTCGGAGCCTAAAACAGTGAGAAAATAGGCTTAAGAAAAGAGGCAAGAAAGTGCTACAAAAAATGGAAATGAAAACTTACCCTTGAAGACCACTCTTTCTTTGCTTCTTGGCTTAAGAAATGTTGCTTCTAAGCCTCTAAAAAGCTCCCTTTGCTGCTGGAAATGGAGTGGTGGTGGTGGTGCTTGGTAGTAATGGAGAAATGGCACCAAAACTTGAGAGTTTGAGAGAGATGGAGATGGATATGGGTGTGTATGCTTGAGGCAAGTTTTCTACGCCTTCTAGGAGAGTGTTGGAGCTTGTATGGAAGCAAGGAAGGAGGAGCAAGTAAGTGCAAAAGTGTAGAGCTTGGGATTAAGTTCCCTCTCTCTATCTAAGTCCCCGAAATCAGATATTTTGGGGGAAAAAGCTGTACAGCTAGAAAACACACCTCCCAAGGAGCAAGGCCGGCCAGCTATCTTTGCTGCAGGTGGCCGGCCGGCCACCCCCTATGGCCGGCCGGCCAAGGGGCAAAAAGGTCATGTTGAATTAATGGCCGGCCACCAAGTATTGGTGTCCTCCCATGTCTCCTGATCACAACCCTGTGGTTCAAATTTGACAACTCTAAAACAGGAGAGAGAATAGGCCAATTTAAAGAGAGGTTCAAAAGGTTCAATTGGAGTTATTGGCCGGCCATATGTTTTTAGGGTCCTCCTAGGTGTGTACAACACAAATATGTGGTTTTGGCTCGAAGAAAATGGCCCTAGGGTGTTCAACATTGGCTTGGAAGTGAGAAAAACGGGCGCCGGAGGAATATAACTGGTTGCTGAGACAATTGCTGGCCTCCCACCCTCCAGTGACCTTCCTTATGATAAAACAGAGGTACCTGCCGAAAATGAACAAAAACCGATGCAAAACGAATGCTCGGGGGCCAAAACACGCAGTTCGGGGTCCGAAAACCGGCCGTTAAGCACCGAAAGTGGTGTTTGGCCACGAAATGGGTATCTAAGACCCCAGTGTCCCTCGAAAGGGAGTAAATGAGATGCATGCCAAAAACCGGAGGAATCGGAGATGGTTGGGTGGTCCCGAACCGAGGCACACGGCCTGACGGCTCCGAAAATCGGGAACCGGGCTCCGAAATGGGCAAAATGGCCTACGGCCACGAAATGTAGCCCACGGCCACTAAGAGACGGTCTACGGGACCTCTCCCTCCCCTCAGGAAAGAAAACAGAGAAAACCGAGTCCGGTTCGCAAAACGAGGCAAGGCACAGAAGAGAGTTCGGAAGTCCGGAAGCAGGGCGCACGGCCGCGACTCTGAGACTTCTGAACGAGCACGATATGCAACATCACCGAGCGCTCAATCGGCGACGTCTGAGTCTTAAGGTCGGTAAAAAATGGGGTGTCTACAGTTGCCCCTCTTTGACAGAACTCGGAAGTCACAAGTGACGGGAGTGAATGTCAAAGCCCAGAGACGACCCATTTTTGACAAGGCCGAAGACTTAGACAATCAGATAAGATGAACAGAGATACGTGCCCGCAGGCGTGCCCGCAGGCAAAGGGGGCAAAATGCAAAGCGATATGCATAGAGCCAAATGTAACTATGATCATGCAAGTGCAGCAAGCTGTAATGAGGCAAGTATTCGCAAATAGATGCAACAGTTTTAAGCAAGAATGCAAAGCAACAACTACATTTCATGCAGTTAGGAATGCGGAGAATCATTCAATTCTCGTCGCGTCTTACACGGAGAAGATACGATACCTGCGCGATTCGTCTGGTCGCACCAGCCTCAAATGAACCGTACATACAATATCGTGCCTGCAAAAGAGAGAAATTCAACAAGAACAATATGCCAACAACATATATTCAATGTGATTCCTGTGGTTCCGAAAGTTTGACACACGCAGTGTCGGCAAGTGAATGCATCGCAGTGTGATACAGGTAAGGTGCGCAAGATAGCACGATAAAATGCATGCACAACGCAAGTAATGTGCACAAAATAGTGCGATGCGCAAAATAGCGCGAGTGAAATGTAATGCACTAACAAGTGCAGGTGGGACGCGCAAGATAGCGCAAATGATACAATGCACAAAATAGTGCGATACGCTAAACAGCGTGAGTGATTTGAAATGCACAAGATAGTGCGATGTGATATGCAAAGCACAGGACAGTGCGATTGAGTTGCGCAAAATAGCGCGATGAATGCAATGCACAAGACAGTGCGATTGAGGTGTGCAAAATAGCGCGATAAATGCAATGCACAAGACAGTGCGATTGAGGTGCGCAAAATAGCGCGAATGCAAACTGCATAAGATAGCGCGAATGATAAACTACACAAAACAGTGCGATTGAGGTGCGCAAAATAGCGCGAATGATAAACTGCACAAAACAGTGCGATTGAGGTGCGCAAAATACCGCGAATGATAAACTGCACAGAACAGTGCGATTGAGGTGCGCAAAATAGCGCGAATGATAAACTGCACAGAACAGTGCAATGCGCAAAATAGCGCGATGATAAACTGCACAGAACAGTGCGATACGTTAAACAGCGCGATTGATTTGAAATGCACAAGACAGCGCGATACGCTAAACAGCGCGAGTGATTTGAAATGCACAAGATAGTGCGAAACGCTAAACAGCGCGAGTGGTTTGAAATGCACAAGACAGTGCGATACGCTAAACAGCGCGATTGATATGCAATGCACAAGATAGTGCGAGTGAGATACAACCACAAGATGCACAAGACAGTGCAAGTGAGATAAAATGCACAAGAAAGTGCGATAAAATGCATCTTCCATGCAAGTATGAGGGCATTTTCTATGCAATAGATGCAAGCATTTTCTATGCAAGAATCATAACGATACGCGGCACGCATGCAACAGTGTATATGAAAGTTCACATTCTATGCAATAGAGGAGCATTAAATATGTACTCTGGTGCCTTTGATTTGCTTCTTAGAGGACTTCACAACACACTCGGCTCAAAGGGGCACACCCTATTCAAATTGGCGAGAGATAACATCTGCATGTGAAACCCTCGGGTGCTGCTTAGACTGCCATTCTGACTTGAAGCAGGCTTACACTTGGGGTTGAGACACACTCATACTCCGGAGAAATGGCGAGGCCTGAGAAGGTGCACCTGGAATGCAGTCTCGAATTTTGCTAAGGTTGAAACATGCTAAGATGCTCCAAATTTTCCCTCTCTTTTTTTTTGCTTTACAGTCCGGAACCTAAATAGCTTCAGATAGATCCTTGTTTTACTGTTCCGACATGACCTGGGTTGAACCCTGCAGCTTTACGAAAGAACCAATTCTGTTTTGAACAAATGTGGAGAACGGCACGGCACTCGGAGCACAAAATGATTTTATTTTCGAAATTGAGAGATGAGTTTTCGACCAGGTATTGAGCCTACGACTGAACACAGCAAAACGACTCAACAAGGAAATAAAAGGCACACAACCTAGACACATCGAGTAACACTCGAAACGACTCAAAACAAAATCGAGATAAAACAAAAAGACACGACACTCAGACGTGCACAGGGAGCCTGTTTCACCGGGTAGTGTTTCCCACCCTTCTCATTGTGGTTCTCACATCACTCGGCCCTCAAGCTCTGTTTTTCTGAAAAAAGCCCTTTTCTCACTTTTTCTCTCATCGCACATCTCTCTATTCTTCAATCTCTCATTTTTCATCCCTCCCCTGGGTGGTTGATGGATAAACAGCGAGTTGTGGGCTCGTGCCCCTAGCATTCTGCTAGATTCTTCTTCTTCTGCACGCAGCTAGTGAATTCCTCCCACAGAGGGTTTGCGCTATAACTGGGTGTGTAGCAAATCTGCAGCTAGCATCGGTTGATGATGCTTGCTGGGAGTTTGGACGTGATAAGATCTGTCCAGATGATGGAGTGGAATACTTGCCTCATTCCAGTTCGTGTTTCGCACTTGGCTCGATAGTTTTTTGCTTGGATGATGAGAGCTTTCAGCCCTTTTGCGGTTAGCTTCAGTGGTGCCCTTTTCCGGCAGGTAGAGTGCCCTTCTTGGCAAGTGCGTTGATAAAGGGAAAAGACAGAAAACCTGACTCAACTGTACCCCTAGTTCATCATTTTGACCATTTTTTGTTTTTTGCTTTCTACTAAAACAATTTTGACCAACATGAGAGTTAGATTAACATGCTTGTTCGATTTTTGATTTCAAATCACGCAAGTCAGGCTATGAGCACTGAAAATTTTCCTTTTTTGGGTCCAAGAAATGGTCCAGTTTTAGAAAAATGGGATAATTTTCGAGAGAATTAGTCAACCTCAGTAAAAATCCTCAAAAACTATTTTTGCAAACGGCCATTGCTCAACGAGCATGAAACCTACTTTTGAGATGCACAACCTCGGATCCAAGGGAAAACTGCCCCGTGCTTGAAGAGAGCTGCATGGCAACGGAAAGTTGCCCCTTGTTTGAACGGCACCGCGGCACATTGAATGGCAACGGAAAGTTGCCCCTTGTTTGGATAGCACCGCGGCGCATTGTAGTCAGTCCTCAGAGTGACGAACACAACCAATCCTCAGATACAGAGAAGACAAAGATGACCAGAACCATTGCATGGACACAATCAATTGAAGTGTTTTACGGCTGGACTTCAGAATGAAGTTGCCTACGTATCCCAAAGATGGGAATCAAGCCTTACGTAGTTCGGGGTCAGGGTACACTCGGGTATTTAACCTCTCTTTTTTATGCTCTAACTTTTGCCAAGGCGCCTGTTGCAGGTTTTCAACCTTGCGAGCTATGTTTTTCTTTTCTTTTCAATTCTTTTCATTTCTTCTTTTCTTTTCTTTTCCTTTCTCTTTTTTTTTTTGCATTTTTCTTTTTTATTTTTTTTTATTTTTCTTTGCTCTAACTTTTGCCTGGGTCGCCCTTTTGGGTTTTCGACCCAGCGAGCCTCTCGAAGGGTAAAAGTGTAACAAGTCCATGCCAAATGGTTTTGAGATTGAAGCCCTCTATATCCAGGAGAGTGGCTGTTGTATTGATTTGCAGAAGGATCCACCTGTTGGCTCTTCGAGCACATCGGATATTTTTTGCCCCTAGTTCAAGGGGTGCTTCTGATCTAGTTTTGCAAGCTTCTTTTGACGACATCTGATCCTCTTGATCTGACTTTGGTGCCTCTTGTTCGAGGGCTGCTTCAAATCTGGCCACACAGGCCTCATATTGTGATTGTCCTTTGAACGTTCTGAATCCAAGTTCAAGGTTTGAAAGCAAAGGGGTTGAGTCTCGAGGCTGAAAGTGATCCTAAGCTGCACAATCTCAAGAGCGATTCCACACATGTCTTCGCAGGACCGCGCAAAATATTTTTTTAAAAGTTTTTTAAGAAACGACAAATCGCTCGCGCTGAAGACAGTGTAGGACCCATCTGGATCAAAGTTAGGGTCCTTCTCAGTACTCATACTAACAAGCATGATTTCATTCATTAAGGGCTTAGCACGCCTCTCTTTCTCTCAGTTTGATCAAAGTTTTGCAAATCCCGAGGAATTCCTCCCTCTTTGTTTTTACCGTAGTGTTCAAAAAGGTTTTGAAAAACTCAGGTCATTACAATGACTTCAAGGCACAAGAGAGCAGGTGGAATGCACTGCCATTTCATTCAAATCCCGGTACAACTAGCACACGGCAGAAGCAAATGTAAGAGCGTGAAAATCACTGCTGTTTCATTCAAAATCTGTTGGCATAACTGGCTCCCTGGCAGAAACAGACTCAAAACAAAACAAAAAGACAAACGCAAAACAAAATGGTGACGCCCGAGGTAACACCCCCGGAATCACCCGACTCCTATACAACAGGACTGACTCGATACAACAAGACAGACCCAAAACAAAAGAGACTGACTTAAAACAAAAAGACAGACTCAAAACAAAACAACAAAACTGACCCAATACCCAAGTCAGAAAGCACAAAAACTGGTATTTGCACATTGCTCAGAACAGTGCGTGCCATCCACCATATCTGGAGTAAACTGAGCGCTGCCCGCAGGTGGTTCATCCCTCGATCACATAACCACATTATCCCCCAAGTTCACTGACCTAGTGCCGATAGACTTTGCTGAACTCGGCGGGAGGATGACCCCGTTGTCAAATAGATCCTGTACTTCATGGCGAAGACGGAAGCAGTTGTTGGTAGCATGGCCAGTTTGCTGATGGTATGCGCAATACTGGGTAGCATCATGCGTAGCCGGAAGAGGGTTCGGGAGAGGTCGAGGCTCAAGGGGTTTGAGATGCCCTTGTCCAACAAGGATTTGGAAAGCTTTGGATAAAGGCATGTGGAGGGCATGGAAGACCCTCTGACCTCGGGGTTGGTACTTCTGGCTTTGTGGATTTTTGCTGGGCGCACCAGCAAAGGGATTGGCAGGTGCTGGCCTAGTTTGCTGATCTCTTCCAAGCACGGGATTAGAGTTGAAAGGAATATTCTTGGTACAACGGCCCTTCTCCCGGCTTGCCCCTTGAGTCAAACTGCCCCCAACTTGAGTGGCAAAAGCGTCGTCTACAGTTTTTGCGACAACCGCGAGCACTTGTTCTTTGTTCAGTCCCTCGGATTTCAAAGCCTTAACAGCCAACAGAAGATGTTCATGGGGATCCATGTCCGCCCCTACCTTGTTCTTTCCACTCGCTTCCACTTTGCCAAGGGATTGGCCTTCCTCAAATGCAGCCCGTCCCAAGACTGGGGAGCCTTTTGACATGAACTCCCTGGTAGGCGATGTGGTTGATGATGGAGCCAAAACTCCAAAGGCTAAATCCGCCACTGTTCTTTGAAGATCTTCAATCATCCCCATCAGCTCGGAAGTAGTGGGTTCATGGGTTTGAGATGATTGGGGTTCAGGTGCACCCATCATGCATAAGTCCATGCTTTCTGGGATAAACACCTCAGGCTTGGGTAGATGGGCCGGGGTGATGTATATGCTGGGGTCATAGGTGGATGGCAGTGTATGGATGAGATTGAGGTAGGTGGGAAATGTTTGGTCATTGGGGTCTGAAAGTGGAGCTATCGTCCGGTTATCGATGAGATTTTGGACCTCATGACGAAGGCGGTAGCAACGGTCGGTGCCATGACCGCGCTGCTGATGGTACATACAGTACTTGGCAGGGTTATGTCTAGCTGGGAGTGGGTTGGGAAGAGGTTGAGGATCGAGGGGTTTGAGATGTCCTCTTTCCATCAGGAGTTTTAGTGCGCTAGTCAGGCTCATATAGAGAGGGGTGAAAGTTCTGCCCTGGGCTCGGGCTGGGTCGGCTGTTTGTAGGCTTGGATTGGCAAAAGGGTTAGCTGTGGCGACTATATTGATTTCAGTGGGTTCGGGAATAGTGCTACTTCCGGCATTGGTACTCCCTACAATCGCCCTCCTTGTTGGTTCACTTGTTCTGGGAATGATCCCGCTGTCGAACGCATTCTCGACCTGAACCCCCAGTTCATGCAAACTTTTGAAAGTGAATAGCGGAGCCACTATCAATTTCTGTAACATATCATGCTCGAGGTTCTGCACCATCATCTGCACTTGATCCCTCTCAGAAGGGCGGCGATCTGTCATCTGTGCTGCCTTTGCTCTCCATCTCGCAACAAATTTCACAAAAGGCTCTTTTGGGTTTTGGCGGGTTGCTTCAAGTTCTTGGATGGTCATTTCAACTTGGGTATTGTAAGAATACTGATCGACAAAGGCCTCAGCCAATTCTTCCCAGTTTTGCTTCACTTTGTCCTCCAACTTAGCGTACCAAGTGACTGCTACACCGGACAGGGTTCTTCCATACAGAGAGAGTTTCTGTGGCTTAGTCAGACCCATCGGCTTTAGGACATCCAAGAAAAGTCGGATATGTACCATTGGATCCCCAGACCCGTCGAAACGGTCAATATGTGGCATTTTGAAGCTGTTTGGGAGCCGTACAGCAGACTCGGTGTGTCCATCCTCAATGTCGGGAATGGAGTTAAGGCCCTGTGCCTTTCTGAATTGCTTCTCAAGGTTCGCAATTTTCACTGCGGTCAGATCAAGGTCATTAGCATCAAGGGGATAACGCCTCTCATTAGGCTGCACCAAGGGTCTGAAAACTTGGGCTTGAGCTAACCCTTCTCGAGGACTCGAACACAGCAAATCTTCAACTGGCGGAAGTGGGTCAAAGTTCGGCTGGGGTCCCAAAGCTGGATGTGAGGCAGATGCCCCAGATGGGCGCTGCATTTCAATACTGGTCTCAGCCTGCATGGCAGTTTCCTGATTCAACGCTGCTATCACGGCTACAAATTCTTCCGAACCCTGTGCCATCACGGGCTGCTGATTCTGAACAAGGGTGATGTGACTGGTGACTGACGGATCAGATGAATCGGTAAGCCCCGACTGGCCTTTCTTTGCCTTGCCTCAACGACAAAACACTGGTTGCCCTTGAATTGAATTTCTGACCTAACAAAGTCTATTAGCACTAGTCCAATGTACCCGGGGGATATCGAAGCCTTCTGAAGCTATGGTTCCAGGACTACCTAGCAAAAGAGAAAACATGCAGCATCTCAGCCTGATTTCACCAAAACGGATATGAGCATAACAGGATGACTGTGCCCTCTACTGAATTCTGCCCCTAAAATTCTGCCTCAAATCTGATACCCTCGGGTAAACTGAATCCCGAAATACTGAACTGATGCCGGCAGGCCTGATGCCCAAACTCATAGACTGATACATGCATTCCCTGTAGAGACGCACTCTAACAAGCACATAACAGATAAGTGAGAGCCAAAACACCCCTATGTTGGGGTAGGATTTCCCTGTCCTATTTTGTCAGGAGCTAGGGTTTCACTACGCACGCAGCGGCTTCAAACAACCTATAAACGGGTAAGCAACCTGTCCTAGTTTGGAATGGTCACTATGGATCCGAATATGCACTAGGTCGAATGGTCAAAAAGGGTGCCCCGGTAAAACCGGGGTTTGTGTTCCCATACTGGTAGAGCCCGTAACCGGTCAGCCTTATGGACATGCCTTGACAAGACAAGCCTCCAGCAAACCGCTCAGGAATAGCAGATGGCAAACACGGTGTCCTAGGCGCACCAATGCAAATGCAATGCAAAGAGACACACAAGTGTAGACAAAACCAGATATCATGAGTTCGAGTCAAGTTCTCTAAATCCCCAGCGGAGTTGCCAGAAACTGTAACAAGCCCGTGGGGGACCTCGCTACAGCTCGGACTCGATTTGTGTCACGGTTCTTAATCTTGAACCAAAGAGTCCAAATCCGGCAAATCGTTTTGGAAAATAGATTTTTTGAAAGAAGTGCCAAACATGGACTGCTTTGCCAGATACAAAGTCGCCACCTAAATATTTTATAAATGGGAAATTTAGGAAACCCTGACTCGGTGCCAAAGGCCACGTGTCCGTCATCACCAAAGTTGCCTCGGCTCAGGAACTTGGGTACGATTGGGGAAGGTCACTTCGTGAGCACCCCCGCTCGCCCGGTCAAAGACCGGCCTCTACTAACCATGATATCTTATTTTGAAAACATTGTGAGTTCTTATTCCGGTTATTAGCCTAGGTTACTATGTGATGCTCGCAGCAAATAAGTATAGACTGGACCGCCTGAATTGGAACAAAACATCTCATGTTTGTTTTTTTGAAAATGGTTTGATGGTGCTACCCGCAGGTAGGCTAAGACGTGGATTTGCCACCCTCAGGTGGGCTTAGAAAAACATGATTTTGCCACTATCTAGTGGGCTTAAAACAAACATTTGAGGAATTGTCCAATCCAAGCAACTCAACCTCCACCCACAGGCATTCAAGGCAGTTATATCACATAAGCACATAGTCTCATGGTAAGCATGCTATTCATGGCAACACTCACACGCACGCAAGGATGCTAAAGCATAAAACTCACCGAGTACTCCAAGTCAAAACAGAAAACCGATTAGAAATCATGCATGATCCTAATTATACGGAAATGCCTAATGCAACGCATGCAATAATGCAACTATAGCAGGCTCGGCTATTCTAAACATGTCATATGAGATGCAACAGCTATCAAGTACTCAACTTGGAATTGAAATACAAATGCAGTTTGTATGATGCGCCGAGCCCGGTGCGTGCAAAACAGATGAATGATGCAAACATGCTGTCATACTGTATGCTAATTGCAACATGCCCTATATCTAACCATCATAAGCGGGTAAATAAAAGGGAAGAAAGACGTGGGGTTGGAAGACATACATCACACACACGCACACTTATTACAATTATGCCCTCGCGTAGAGGGTCCGAATAAATAATAATACAGTCCAAAATGAAAGAATAATACAGTCCGAATAAATATACAGATTCCTAATTAATTAACGAATTAAACTAAGAAAGCTGTAAACTGGCATGCAAGCCAGGGGCTGCCTTACTCCCGCTGAATGATGTATGCTGGGCTGCCTTGCGCGGAAATCCACTGGGATGCCCCAATTAGCCTCTGTTTGCAATGTTTCTCGAAAAGCGTGCCAGACTCCGAAAAGTTGCTGATTCTCCATTTTGCTGCAACAGAGAGCAGGAAAGGGGCATAGCAATGTATTTCACAAATATATGCATGCCTCGATCCTCGTGCCACCAATCACGCATCTCGATACATGATGGCCGAGGAATCGGATTGCACAACTCAATATAGGATGAATGCAAATGAATGCTACAACAAAACCTAACTCTATCATGGGTAATCCGGAGTGTCGGTGACTTGGGAATTGAGACCCGTTCCGTCACTCGGAGTACGGAACGTGCCTCGTTTCCCGTGCCCGGGCTAACTCCTATCCCGAACACGATGCAGTATGCATGATATGCATGAATGCGACTAAAATACAATCCTAGCATGCACAATGCTATGAAAATGAGATGTCTCGAAATGCGTGCACACGGGCGCGCAAACCGAGGTGATGATCCTATGGCATGAAATGGCATACGCAATGCGAATTGGACTTACACTAACACGAGTGGACCTCAGCCACACTCACATAAGAAGCCGTCGGATAAAAAAATGAAGTGCCTCGAAATGCGTGCACACGGGCGCGCAAACCGAGGCAATGACATAAAGACATGAAACGACCTGAAATATGATATACAACGAGACTAAAATGAGGTGTCTCGAAGTGCGTGCCCGCGGGCACGCAAACTGAGAAAATGGCATACGGAATGCAACAGGACTAAAATAAGATATGCGATGCAATATGGGCTTACACCCACATGAGAGAGCCTCAGCTACACTCACACGGGAGGCCGATGGATGAAAATGAAGTGCCTCGAAATACGTGCACACAGGCGCGCAAACCGAGGCAATGACATACGCAATGCGATGAGACTAAAATGAGATACAGAATGCAAAATGGGCTTATTCTAATATGAGAGAGCCTCAGCTACACTCACATAAGAAGCCTGGATGAAAATGAAGCGCCTCGAAATGCGTGCACACGGGCGCGCAAACCGAGGCGATGGCCCTAAGGCATGAAATGACATGAAATATGATATACAATGAGACTGAAATGAGATGTCTCGAAATGCGTGCCCACGGGCACGCAAACCGAGAAAATGGCATACGGAGTGCAACAGGACTAAAATGAGACATGCGATGCAATATGGGCTTACACCCACATGAGAGAGCCTCAGCTACACTCACACGGGAGGCCGATGGATGAAAATGAAGCGCCTCGAAATGCGTGCACACAGGCGCGCAAACCGAGGCGATGACATACGCAATGCGATGAGACTAAAATGAGATACAGAATGCAAAATGGGCTTATACTAACATGAGAGAGCCTCAGCTACACTCACATAAGAGGCCTGGATGAAAATGAAGCGCCTCGAAATGCGTGCACACGGGCGCGCAAACCGAGGCGATGGCCCTAAGTCATGAAATGACATGAAATATGATATGCAAACATGCAAATGGAATTTCAGCACTCACAAATGATGCAAAACAGTCCCGAAAGGTGGGGGAATGACACCAAATGCACGGAATGGTCCCGAAATGCGATATTAAGCACCCGAAATGGCCTACAGCCATACTAAACATGCATAATTGGAACATGACATGCAAAACAGTAGCAAGGCAGCCCCAAAATAGCATTTTTTACAGTACAAAACATGGCGAAATAGTAAGCATAGATAGGACAACAATGGCATGCAAAAATGGGGGCCAAGAGAGGGGTATTGAAACAAGTGATGTATGCGATGCTCAAACTGAAAAATTTCCTTCTACAACACTCATGAGGGATCAAAAATATGCACATTTAAAGTTTATGACCACCCTCAAATCAGTATGCAAACTTGCTAAAAATGCTATGCAAGAATGAAGCCAACAAAGGCTAGAACATGAGGTATGCCATACATTCATCAAACAGCCTTGGACCCTTAACAAAACATGACAAGAAGGCCAAAATATGGATATTTTCAGTACTTCTCATGGCCGAAAACAGAAGCTAAATAGGCCTAAGAAAGCATGCAAAAATGGGGGCCAAAGAGGGATATAATGACAAGCACAACATGGAGACCCCCAACAAGGTTAATCCCTTCTACAATGTTGTAGAGGGACACAAAATAAGCTTACTCACAGTTCATGACATGCTCCAAAACAGACTACATGTAGGTCAAACAAATCATGCAAATTTACGGTAAATATGAGAGATTATGAAGCAAGTACATGATAGAGAGGCCAAACAGGGTTTAGCCCTTCTTCAATGTTGAAGAGGGGATCAAAATAGTCCCACTAATAGTTTACATTATGCTCGAAAACAGATCACTAATAGGCTAGAAAAAGCATGCAAAATATTGACATACAAGATGATATTGAAACAAGTGCACCATAGAGGGCTCAAACAGAGTTGAGCCCTTGAACAAACATGAAGAATAGCTCAAAATAGACCTAGTTTCAGTTAAGGTCGGAGCCTAAAACAGTGAGCAAATAGGCTTAAGAAAAGAGGCAAGAAAGTGCTACAAAAAAGGGAAATGAAAACTTACCCTTGAAGACCACTCTTTCTTTGCTTCTTGGCTTAATAAATGTTGCTTCTAAGCCTCTAAAAAGCTCCCTTTGCTGCTGGAAATGGAGTGGTGGTGGTGGTGCTTGGTAGTGATGGAGAAATGGCACCAAAACTTGAGAGTTTGAGAGAGATGGAGATGGATATGGGTGTGTATGCTTAAGGCAAGTTTTCTAAGCCTTCTAGGAGAGTGTTGGAGCTTGTATGGAAGCAAGGAAGGAGGAGCAAGTAAGTGCAAAAGTGTAGAGCTTGGGATTAAGTTCCCTCTCTCTATCTAAGTCCCCCGAAATCAGATATTTTGGGGGAAAAAGCTGTACAGCTAGAAAACACACCTCCCAAGGAGTAAGGCTGGCCAGCTATCTTTGCTGCAGGTGGCCGGCCGGCCACCCCCTATGGCCGGCCGGCCAAGGGGCAAAAAGGTCATGTTGAATTAATGGTCGGCCACCAAGTATTGGTGTCCTCCCATGTCTCCTGATCACAACCTTGTGGTTCAAATTTGACAACTCTAAAACAGGAGAGAGAATAGGCCAATTTAAAGAGAGGTTCAAAAGGTTCAATTGGAGTTATTGGCCGGCCATATGTTTTTAGGGTCCTCCCAGGTGTGTACAACACAAATATGTGGTTTTGGCTCGAAGAAAATGGCCCTAGGGTGTTCAACATTGGCTCGGAAGTGAGAAAAACGGGCGCCGGAGGAATATAACTGGTTGCTGAGACAATTGCTGGCCTCCCACCCTCCAGTGACCTTCCTTATGATAAAACAGAGGTACCTGCCGAAAATGAACAAAAACCGATGCAAAACGAATGCTCGGGGGCCAAAACACGCAGTTCGGGGTCCCGAAAACCGGCCGTTAAGCACCGAAAGTGGTGTTTGGCCACGAAATGGGTATCTAAGACCCCAGTGTCCCTCGAAAGGGAGTAAATGAGATGTATGCCAAAAACCGGAGGAATCGGAGATGGTTGGGTGGTCCCGAACCGAGGCACACGGCCTGACGGCTCCGAAAACCGGGAACCGGGCTCCGAAATGGGCAAAATGGCCTACGGCCACGAAATGTAGCCCACGGCCACTAAGAGACGGTCTACGGGACCTCTCCCTCCCCTCAGGAAAGAAAACAGAGAAAACCGAGTCCGGTTCGCAAACCGAGGCAAGACACAGAAGAGAGTTCGGAAGTCCGGAGGCAGGGCGCACGGCCGCGACTCTGAGACTTTTGAACGAGCACGATATGCAACATCACCGAGCGCTCAATCGGCGACGTCTGAGTCTTAAGGTCGGTCAAAAATGGGGTGTCTACACATATGCTACTATTTAGACAGCATTTTACTGTCGCCAATAATGTGTAAAAATAGAGACCTTTTGCGATGGCTTTGTTTTACCGTCGCCAAAAGTTTTATTTGAGACGGCAGAAATTGCCGTCGCAAATATATATATATATATTTTTTTTTTTTGCGACGACATATTTTCTTTTTGCGACGGCATTGAATATGTTGCCAAAAAAAAAAGGTTTTGATTTTTTGCTACGGTGTGGTGCCGTCGCAAAAAATGCAATAATTATTAAAAATAAAAAAATACCTATTGTTTGCGACGGTTAGGTGCCGTCGCAAAAAAAAAAAAAAAAAAAGCCCTGTTGTAAATTAATTAAAAATATCAAAATTACCTGTATTCAATGAAAAACAATTTAAAAAGAAACCAATAATTGCATAATAATATAAAAATTCCTATATAAAAATAACAATTTCTCCGTAATAAACATATTCTTGCATTCATAACTATACATCAACAAAATTACCCTAGTATATAATGTTCCATAATACATATATAATGTTTAAATACATAATGTTATTCATAATTCAAAATAACATAAACCAAAATTAAATTTTTCCTCAGCATTTTCCGTGGTACAAAAACAAAATTAGTGGCATTCTTCACAGGCGTGAAATCCACAAGAAGCAAACTCCTACTCCGGAAATATCTGGAAAAAAATAATAATAATAATTAATGACAATATAATTATGTGTTAATATGTTAATTATAAAAAAAAAAACATAAAAATTTAACTACTATACAATTACAAAGATAATTAAGTAAATAATTGTGCCGAGACCGAAATCCGACTCTACCTCCCAAATCGGGAACCCGATTTGAGTCCCGTCTTCTCCCACAAGTCTCTCGTGCCAAGGCGGTCGTGTGTGCCAAGTTTTGTGCTAATTCGACACCGTTTGGTAATTTTAAGGTGTTAACACCTCGAATTCTAAGTTTCTTAAGAAACTAGTTTGTCTAGAGTGAAATCCGACTTTAACTTCCAAACCGAGAACTCGTTTCGAGTCCCGTCTTCTCCCACATGTCTCTCGTGCCTAGGCGGTCGTGTGTGCCAAGTTTCGTGCTACTCCGACGCCGTTTGGTGATTTTGGGACATTAACACCTCGAATTCTAAATTTCTTAAGAAACTAATTTGCCTAGAGTGAAATCCGGCTCTAACTCCCAAACCGAGAATCCGTTTCGAGTCCCGTTTACTCCCACAAGTCTCTCATGCCTAGGCGGTCGTGTGTGTCAAGTTTCGTGCTACTCCGACGCCGTTTGGTGATTTTGAGGCATTAACACCTCGAATTCTAAGTTTCTTAAGAAACTAGTTTATTTCTTAAGAGTGAAATCCAGCTCTAACTCCCAAACCGAGAATCCGTTTCGAGTCCCGTCTACTCCCACAAGTCTCTCGTGCCTAGGTGGTCGTGTGTGCCAAGTTTCGTGTTACTCCGACGCCGTTTGGTGATTTTGGGGCATGAACACCTCGAATTCTAAGTTTCTTAAAAAACTAGTTTGCCTAGAGTGAAATCCGGCTCTAACTCTCAAACCGGGAATTCGATTCAAGTCCGGTCTTTTCCCACAAGTCTCTCGTGCCTAGGCGGTCATGTGTGACAAGTTTTATGCTACTTCGACGCCGTTTGGTGATTTTGGGACGTTAACACCTTGAATTCTAAGTTTCTTAAGAAACTAGTTTGTTTCTTAAGAGTGAAATCCGGCTCTAACTCCCAAACTGGGAACCTTATTTGAGTCTCGTCTTCTCCCACAAGTCTCTCGTGCCTAGGCGGTCGTGTGTGCCATTTCGTGCTACTCCGACGCCGTTTGGTATTTTGGAACGTTAACACCTCGAATTCGAAGTTTTTTAAGAAACTAATTTATTTCTTAAGAGTGAAATTCAGCTCTAACTCCCAAATCGGGGACCTTATTTGAGTCCCGTCTTCTCCCACAAGTCTCTCGTGCCAACGCGGTCGTGTGTGCCAAGTTCGTGTTAATCCAACACCGTTTGGTGATTTTGGGACATTAACACCTCGAATTCTAAATTTCTTAAGAAACTAGTTTGCCTAGAGTGAAATTCTAAGTTTTTACAGACATATCCTAACCAGTCTGTTGTGCTACCTAGTTAAGCTAGTAAGTCAAGTAAAATAATGTCAATTAGAAAAGAAAAGCCATGATACAATTCCTTCAAACATAGCAAATTTAGTGGTTCTTTTAATGCATACTGAGTTTGTGGCTACTTAAGATTTCTCCAAAAGAGTTAGTAAATGGCAAGGTACCACTATAACATATTAGTGAAGTCTTAAGTGTTCTGACAAAATCTAGAGACCTCAGACATTATTACACAATGGCCTATATGTAGATAATAGCAATGATAATAGCAAATTAAAACAAAGTAATAATCTCTACAACACTAACAAAGGAGAATCTTCCATACCAGCTATCTCTTCAACCTGATCAGCCTTAACTATATGGACACCACCCTTGAGACCACTTTTGAAAGTTCCCAAGCCTCGCCCACCAGCAAGGATCTGACTTTTAACCACCAACTGCATGTGAATATAGCTCATTTAGTTTTCTCTACTTGATTGTTTAAAGACTAATGAAAAGAAAATAAATAACAGAAGTTACACTCAAAAGTTGTAAAGATAGTTTTTGCATTACTTTTAGCAAAAGATTTCACAAACTTCCAAACACAACATGTCCACTCTGTCTCGAGTACATGATATGAGGACTTTCATTATTAAGGACTCAATAATATGAAATCTGCACTCAACGGGGGGTTGTTTGGGGTGTCCTAAATAAGTGCACTTTTTGTCTTTTTGGATCAAAAAGTTGAGGAAAAAAATATGGATGTTTAGGTTAACTTTTTGACTTTTTATGAAAAAATGTGTATTAAAAAATTGTATAAAGAAGTATGTAGGAGAAGATTAGAGATGTGTGGGCCACAGCCGTACAATCTGAACAGCCGAATTGATGGTAAGAAATTATTGGCTACTTTTCGGGCATTGCACTGGACGGTTTTGTTCGGCCCGTGGGGGTCATCACGGGTCTCATTTTGATAATCTAAACTATTTAATGTGTAGAACTCGTCGAGTACTATACGCCTATAAAAAATCACGTTGATCGGATATCGATAGCTATCTGATCAAATTTGTTTTTTTTCAATCGTTAATTATAACACCATATATTTTTTTTTTATACAAAACTGATTTGATCATGTAGTTATCGATATCCGATTAATGTGATTTTTTACAGACATATAGTACTCGACGAGTTCTACACATTAACGGTTCAGGTTATCAAAACGGGATCCGTGATGGGCCCCCACGGGCCGAACAGCAGTGTGTAAAAATTACACCCAAATTGTGCAATTTTTCTTAACAAAGGCTGCACAGCGCCAGCCATACATGATTGCTGAGTTGTATGAATGTGTGAAAAATTAATTTTTTAATATTTTTTTGGGTGAATAGTGATAACTTTTTAACTTTTTGAGTAATTTTTTGACTTTTTATCTTTTTGGGAGTACTATTTGGTCCAAATTAGTTGAGTTCTTCAAAAGAACATCAGACATACATAGGCCTCGAAATTTCACTTCCATATATCTGTCATGTCTCTGCTCCAAACAAAATGTTAATTTGACCCCATATTGATTGTTCCATGGAGTTGGAGAATTCAATAATTACCTTACTTTCATTGGGGAATACATCCCGAACGGCCTTTTTGGCTTCTTCAACTGTAGAAACGACTACACCTTTTAGAACATTGACTCCCTATTTGCTCATCAACTCAGCTCCCTGATTACAGGATATAAAAAGAACATCACTCATTTCATCATCACATAATCGAAAAACGTAAATCACACATGTAATATAAAATTT
This sequence comes from Camellia japonica, assembly GCA_030407325.1. NCBI lineage: Eukaryota > Viridiplantae > Streptophyta > Magnoliopsida > Ericales > Theaceae > Camellia > Camellia japonica. The sequence continues at coordinate 22,505,879 of JAPPVO010000036.1, read as the reverse complement.
CACAGGAATTCCTTTACACAACACACAAATAACTCGAAAAAAATATATCAATCTGTGCAGTAGAAGTAGAAATTATAAAGCAGCAATGTTGCAATCATGCACGACCTGCATGGATCCCAATAACGAATCTTCAAAATAATTTCCAGTCAACCTGGCACAACTATTTATTTGACGTTTGCTTTCGTTTATCAGAAATCAGAACTGCGTTAAGCATGAGATTTAGGGTTCGATTTTATTTTATTTTTTCTTCATTTTTCTTGGCAACCAAACAGAGAACAGGTGGGATTTTTATTCACACCATAGTCACCCAAAAACAATCCACTTACATACAAGAGAACATATTATTTTTATGGAGACAAATATAAGAAATGTCTATGATAAATACCCATAAAAATTCAAGACATAGGTCTTACGGAGAAGAACCGGAGCCCTTTCCATTCACACAGCAGCCTTATTTGCTACTTGCAGTTGTCTGCCGCTAGCCGTCGTCTGCCGCCGCTCGCCGTCGATTGAGAGAGAGAGGGGTAAGAAGAGATTGGGGATTTTTGGTTTTGAGCACCGGGGGGAGGGGGAACAGAGCGGGAATGAATTTTTTTTTTTTTGTCACAAATGAAATTTAAATAACAAAATGACGCCGTTTAACTTTTTTTTTTTTTGCAACAGGAGTTGTCATCACCAAAAAACTTTATTTTTTGTTAAAATAAATTTTTCTTTGTAGTTAATGAATTTTTAAAAAAAAAAAATTCATTTTTTTTAGTTAGTAAGATTGAAAATTTATTTGTTTCATTTTTATTTTAATAAAAAAAAATTTATTATTATTTTTTATTTGGTAGAAGTAGGGGTAATATTTTAATGAAAAATATTTTCCACTAAGATAAAAGTTAACTTTCTGTGGTCAATGAAAAATATTTTTCTGCGGCCCATTACTAAAAATCATGAACTAATTTTTTGTGGTAGAGGAGAGGGAGCGACAGTAGTGGTGAAGGTGGTGGATAAGAGATGATGGTGGTGGTGGTGGTGGTGGTGGTGGTGGTGGTGGCGAAGGAGATTAGTGGTGAAGTTGTGGTAGTAGTAGAGTAAATGGAGTGGCAGGGGTAAAGGAGAAGTAATGGTAGTAATAGTGGCAGTAGTGGTAGTGATGGTAGTGGAGTGGTGGCGATGGTAGTAGTAATGGTAGTTGTAGAGGTGAAGTGGCGACAGTGGTAGTAGTGGTGGTAGTGGAATGGCGTTTGCAGTAGTGGTGAAGATAGTAGAAGAGATGGGTGGTGAGAGAGAGATGAGTGAGAGACAGATAGAGGAGAGAGAGAGAGAGAGAGAGAGAGAGAGAGAGTGATGAGCGAGAGAGAGACAAAATGGTCGCTAAAAGTGCATTTTCTTGTAGTGGATCGATAAATCGAAAGGGAGCTTAGTAAATAGAGAAGAGGGGAGGGAGAGAGTGAGCAACACGAACACAATGAGAGAGAGAGAGAGAGAGAGAGAGAGAGATGAGTAAGAGATAAACAAAAAAAGAAAGAAAGAGAGCAAAAGGAGATGAACGAGAGAGAGACATAGAAAAAGAGAGAGACAAAGAGAGAAAAGAGATAAGCGAAAGAAATAGAGAAGAGAGATGAAAGAGATAGAGAGAAGAGAGATGAGCGAGAGAGATAAGTGAGATAATCGAGAGAAAGAGAGAGAGAGAGAGAGAGAGAGAGATACAGAGAAAGAAGAGAGATGAGAGATGAGCGAGAGACACAGAGAGAGAGAGAGATAGACAGACATCCAGACATACAGAGAGAGAAGAGTGAGGAATGAGAGAGAGAGAAAGAGAAGAGAGAGAGAGACAGACAGAGAGAGACAGAGACAGAGACAAGAAGCTGAAAAAATGGGTGAAAAGAGAAATGTTATATCAAAAGAGTAAGACGACGTCGTTTATTTTATTTTATTTTTTTGTGACAGAAAAATACCATTACATTTATTCAAACCATTTTGTGACTGTATATATATATATGAAGCCGTCTCAAAGTTACAATATTTTTTTTTTAACTTTTTTTTTGCAACGGTACCTATTACAGTCGCAAAAAACTCACCTTTTTTTTGCCACTGCAGTTGGTGCTGTCGCAAAAACTCTATTTTTTTTGCGACAGCAATCTTTACTGTCTCAAATACTCTCTTTTTTTTTGCGACAGCAATTTCTGCCGTCATAAATATTCTCGTTTTTCGGGACAGCATTTTCTGCCGTCCCAAATACTCTCCTTTTTTGCTACAGTAATTTTTGCCGTCGCAAATACTCTCATTTTTTTGCGACAGCAATTTCTGCCGTCGCAAAAACTCACATTTTTTGCGACGGCAAGTTGTGCCATCGCAAAAAGTCACTTTTTGAGACGGCACGTGTGCCGTCTCAAATGCTTCCGTCTTTTAAGCCCACTTTTCTTGTAGTGTCAGCACCATCACCAACATGAATGCTACCAGAACAAACAATGCCAACAACACCAACCACCCAACACCTATCGCACAGGATCCTACAGGCTACACCATGGCACAATGGACTACCAAAGCCCAAGGCACTGAAACTAGAATCAAATGTCTATTAGTTTCATGGCAACTTTAGTTTTCATACTTTTTTACAGTACAATATATTAGTAGTAATAAGAGCTATGCTCAATCGTTGTACTCTTTGAGTTATTCTATGATATATTTGTTAGAAAATGACTTTGAAAAACTTTAATTTTTTGTTAACTTTGAGTATTAATTAAGGTGGGACCCAAGCGTTATTTTTAACATTTCTTATTGGGTTCATGCTTAATGTCGCGTAGTGAATAATATCGTGTATTTGGTTGCTAAAAATCATTTTTAGATGAATGAGAATTCAACGCGCATTTTCGAGTTCGTGGATATGGCTTTAGGTAGGTTTCCTAACACATTTGTGAAATGTGCTTGTCCCACATTAGAAAAGCTTAAAGATTTATATGGGTATATATAATCTAGCTTGGGATACTTGGGATAGGCCACAAGGGGTACCCAAGTTTGTGGAAGGGTGAGGTTATGGATAAAGTGGGCTAGTTCCATTGGATCCCAAACAATAAACATGCATGCTGCCATCTAGACGGGCTGGGGTTGCGCTTGTTCGGCCTAATACTTATCTTTTTGGGGCCAAAAATATTTGTATTTTATTTATTTATTTTTAATTTTGGTTTCAAAATTTGAAATAAATTGGTCTAGATTTTTCCTTCACCCAAATAGATCCCGAACAGGTTTTCTACCTCTTGAAATTCAAATCGAACATATCTGTTTCTATTCAAATCTAGAATTTGTCTGAAAAGGTTTTCTACCTGTTCGGAAAAGCCACCATTCCTCCTATAAATAGTCTACCATCCAACAATTCATTTGCATCAAAAATTTCCAAAAACTCTTCATTTTCTTCTTCTGTTCATCCTCATGTGCTCCTACATCTATTTACCATTTAGTTTCTAGGAAAAGAAAGAGAAAGAGTTATAGCATTGTTTGGTTCGCAAGACTTGATTTTGTAGTGCTGCAAATCAAGTAGTAGCCGTTGCATTCTAAGAAGTAGACGCTATTAAAACTCGAAGCATCGGAGCGAGGGCGAAATTCACTTTAAGGAGATTGTGTCTAACACAAGTCTCGACTTATAATTTCTGTAAGCATTTAATTCAGAATTTAATTTATATAATTATTTTCTGAATTATTTTATTTTGTTGTTTATTTTATTTAGACATTTAATTTACACACACACACATCCACTATGGGCATAACAATCTTAAAGTAGATTTCTATTTTTTTTTTAAATTTGTGTGTTAGACAGACAAATATTTTGTTTCGGGAAATTAAATAGTAGTCATATGCTGTTTAATTTTTTAAATAGTAGTAATATACTGTTTAATAATTTCTTTGATAACATAGTAGTCATATACTGTTTATCATTGAAATTTTGTTACAAAATATTATTTTGTATATTTTGTGTGTAAATTGTATTATGTATAAATTTGTGATTTGTGCATTAATTACGTCAGAAATATGGCTATTGAAACAAACAGTACTGAGACTATTATTACTTTGACCCCTACACCTGTTATGCCAGTGATGACTCCGGCAGTACCGGTAAATCATGGGGAGAAGCAGAAAAAATTCAATAGAAATGATTTTAAAAGATGACAACAAAAAATGATATTTTATCTTACAATATTGAATTTGGCTCGCTTCACTCATGAAAAAGCTCCAGCACTAAACAAGGGAGAAACTGACCGGCAAGTGGTTGCTGCAGTTGATGCATGGAAAGATGGTGATTTCTGTGTCAGAATTATATCCTTAATGGGTTGGACAATACACTGTACAATGTGTATAGTGTTAAAAGCACTGCAAAATAACTGTGGAAATCTCTAGATCATAAATATAAGACAGTGGATACCAGTATAAAGAAATTTGTTGTCGGCTGTTTTCTGGACTTTAAAATGATGGATTCCAAGATGGTTATTAGCCAGATTCATGATCTCTAATTAATTCTCCATGACATATATGCGGAAGGGATGGTTCTCAGTGAATCTTTCCAAGTAGCGGCAATCATTGAAAAATTGCCACCATCTTGGAAAGAATTCAAGAATTATCTAAAGCATAAGCGCAAGGAGATGAAATTAGAGGAACGGATAGTGCGATTCAGAATTGAGGAGGACAATCGTAGTTCCGACAAGAAGTCAGGAAACCATGTCATGCAAGCTAAAGCAAATGTTATGGAACATGAACAAGGGTCAAAGTTCAACAACAAGATGTGGAAGCATGATGGCAATGGTCCCAAACAAGGATCCACTAGTAAGATCAACAAAGAGATCAACAACAAGTTCAACAAGATGTTCAAAGGCAAGTTTAGTGTGCGGCAAAGATGGACATCGCGCTAAGGATTGTCACGTTCACAAGGACGGAGGGAGTTTAAACAAAAAGCCAGCACAAGCCAATATAGCTGAGGATTTTTATCTTTCCGATGGAGTGACAGACATCAATCTTGCTGCAGTAGTCTTTGAAGCAAATTTAGTGGGCAATCCTAAGGAGTGGTAGGTGGATACTACAGCAACCCGCCATATGCAGATAAAAAGATGCCCACAAAGTAGAGAACTACTTTTTATGGGAAACTCCTACACTTCAACTGTGGAAAGACAAGGAACAGGAAAGAACTTTCTCTTAACAATGTACTTCATGTGCCGGAGATTCGCAAGAATTTGATTTCTAGGTCATTGTTAATCAAGAATGGGTTTAAATTAGTCTTTGAATCTGACAAGGTTGTACTCTCCAAGAGTAGAATGTATGTGGGGCGAGGTAATATGAGTGATGGCCTTTTTAAGCTCAATGTATTAACTGTTATACCAAAATTGGCTTTTAATAATAATAACACAACTTCTGTTTATATTGTTGAGACTTCTTTCTTATGGCATGGTAGATTAGGACATGTTAATTTTAATTCTTTGCGTAGACTTGTTTCTTTAGAATGTTTGCCAAACTTAGAGTTTGATCCTAATCATAAATGTGAGATTTGTGTTGAGGCAAAACTCACTAAGGCATCATTTAATAAAGTAGAAAGAAGTATTGAACCTCTAAGTTTAATTCACACAGATATCTGTGATTTAAAATTTATTCAAATTAGAGGAGGTAAAAAGTACTTTATTACTTTTATTGATGATTGCACTCGATATTGCTTGTTTACTTATTGAGAAGTAAAGATGAAGCCTTAGAAGTTTTTAAGCAATATAAACTTGAGGTTGAAAATTAACTTGGCAAAAATATTAAGATAGTGAGAAGTGACAGAGGTGGTGTAACGACCCCGACCTTTGATTAATGTTAATCCATGATTTAATACGTCTAATAAGTAATTAAGATGAAATCCTGAGTTAATTACTTGTGCATTGCATTATTTGTGTTTATATCTGTCTAATGTAGAAATATCTGTTTGTGTTTCTGTTTCGGTTTATGAATTGAAGGCCTTATCGGCAACCGAATGTGAAATTGACTTGTTATATGTGTTATTCGGAATTTTTAGAACATTATGGTAGGTTCAATTGAAATTCGATTTGGAACGAATCAATTTAGATTAATTAATACCCTTGCCTAGCCTAAGTTAATCAAGGTTAATTAAGCCCACTAGTGGAGCCTATATAAGGCTAATATAAACCTTAGAACTTTTTACACTCTCATTCCTCATCTTTTGGCTCCAACGTGTGAAGAGAGAGAGAGAGAGAGAGAGAGAGAGAGAGAGAGAGAGACCGAGAGAATTGAAATCAAACAAGGGAATTGCTAGCTATCTAGAGGAAATTGACTCAAAGGCTCAAAGATAGAACAACCTAGAGCTCAATTGAAGGTCTTAGGTGAGTGTTTGATTCTTAATCTTTGTATTTAAATTATTAATGAAGAGAATTCAAGAAGTTTTGGTGACTAAGAGACCCGAGCTTTAATGAATGAATTCTATGCATGCATGCATATATCATGGCATTTTGAATAGATTTCTAAAAAATGGTCACATGTATGTGTCTATCTTGACTTGGTTTTGAGAATTCTTCATAATTCTTACCATTTGACCTTAACTAATCATGTTTTGAAAAGCCTTAGTTCAAAGTAATTTATGCATGTCATGTTCATGGCATATTCATAAATTTCAAGTTGGAGTTTTGGTCAATTAGCATGCTTTTGGGCCTTGATTTAGTGAAATAATCTTCAAACCATGGAATTTTACATGTTTCTAAATGATTTTTGGAGTTTTGACCCCAAAAGATGAATTTTATGGTGTGTAGTTCGAGTTTGGACCTTTGGAGTGCAATATGGAAATTCCAGATTCTGCACTTCTGCTCGAGCGACAGAATCTGCACTCGAGCTACCACTATGCGATCTTACACTTCCGCTCGAGCAACCTGAGGTCCGCTCGAGTGTGAAATGCGAGCTCCCAACAGTTTCATGTTTTTGCAAACCGTTCGAACGACAAGAGTTGCGCTCAAGCGAGGACCTGAATCTCACGTTCGAGCGACCCGTCGAGCGTGAAAATCACACAACTAGTATTTTTTCAAAGTTTGCAGACCGCTTGAGTGTAGGAGGTTGCACTCGAGCGGCCCCTCACATATTTGCATGTCCGCTCGAGCGAAGAAAGTTGCGCTCAAACGAGACTCTTATTTTCAGCAAGTGTTGTTAAGGGTTCCAAAGTGCATTTTGGCATCCACATTGCATCCTAGGCATTCCTAGGCCATGATTAAGACTCAATAAGAGGTTAAGACTTAGAAACACACTAAGAATGAAATGAAAGAAGTTAAGTACCAACCGAGTGTGTGTTTCATTATGTGTTTCTGCTATGTGTGTGTAGGTTACGCGCCATAAATTATTTGATTTATCTGTTTTACAAGTAGAGCCATTTGTGACTAATAACTTTGTAAAGCTATTTTTACGTCTAAGTAATTTCTTATATGATATGATATGACGAGAAATGCTCTATTTTATGGAATGCAATATTCTGTCCAATGAATGATTGTTCAATTTCTGATAAGTATTCGTGGCATCCTTAGCACAAGGCTCTTGCCCGAGGGGTAACAATACTGTGGTTTATAAGCAAGGTCTTTGCCCGGGGGTAATAATACCGTGGTCTCACGGCCCTTGCTTGAGGATAATAATACCGTGACTCAAGTATATTACAAGTTCCTGGTACCGGAGGTTCCCTATGGGACTAACAAGCAAGTTAATGCTAATGGATGTATCATGTATAATGAAGCATAAACTCTGATTTCTGTGTGTAGATTGAACAAGAACATGAATATAAATCTGTTTCTAATATGAACTCTGATTTCTGTACCTGTTATGGATATCATTCATTTAAACCCTTACTCTGTTATTATTCACTAGGCTTCCGCCCACTCTATTATATTATATATGTAGGTGAGCAAGCACGTAACCAGGCCCAAGCTGCTGCCTGGAGTTTTGGGTCAGCCAGCCACTATGCCTCTCGGGGAGGTTCCCTTTAAAATGTTTGGTTTTGTAACCTTGCTACAGATGTTTTTGCTTATCTATACATTGGGCTAAGTTCCCTTTTGGCATTATCTGTGTATTTGGGTGACGTAAGACTCATGTATTTATGACGTCACATACACACACACACACACACATATATATGTTGTTTTGAAGTTTTCTGTCTCATATACGTTAACACAGCTCTATGGACATTGTATATTTTCTATATTTGCTTCCGTAGCCCATTATTATATGTCATTCTGTTAAGATACCTTTGGTAATCCAAGGATTACTAGCCGGTTATGACGCTAAACCTATAGGGACAGGTTTGGGTCGTGACAGGTGGTGAGTATGATGCACCATTTGAAGAATTTTATTCTGAACATGGTATTATTCACTAAACCACTGCACCCTATTCTCCTCAGTCAATTAGAGTTGCTGAGAGAAAGAATCGAACTCTTAAAGAATGGAATTGCCAATGTCAGTCAGAAACCATGAAACAAGCCACCACTCCCTCCGTCGCTGGCTTCCCCAAATTCAAATTTTGTAGTGAAGGGCTATGATTTTTTCTATGATCCAACATAAAAAAAGTGTCATCCTATATCATAGATCTAAAAATTGGAGTATTTTTTTGAGTGTCTAGACTTTCTTAAGAAACAAATTGTAGTGTGTCGGTACTCATAAAGAGTGAACAAAATTTTCTGACATTGTAATTAACGTCCAACAAAATTGCGATTAAATTCATATATATTTTTTTGACATATACATACTTGATATTATATTATATGACACGTTAAATGTGATATGTGATGTGTGCCCAATACACATTTTTTAGTGGATTCTTGGTGGTCCATGACCAAATTTATAACTTTTTTCAACCTTGATAACATTTTATATTGAGATTAAAGTTAACTAATGAAGTCTGATTTTCCTTTACTGCTGCGCGAAAAAAATAAAATAAAATAAAAAATTACGTTACTTTATCTATAAAAAGTTGTGCATGACAAATGCAACATGTCCACACTTATCATATGTGAAAGACTCACAATTATTCGACGCTATTCATATTAACCAGCGACTGATTGTATGAATGATTATATATAAACGTGATGTATCGTATGATAAATAAAAGGGTAAATTAAAAACACCCTCTTTAAATTTTTTTAAACTATAGATTATTTTATATAATTTTTAAAATTATATCAAGTCAATTAATAATTTTTAATATCATCAAGAATATATTTTAATTAATAATTAAGGTAATTTTATTGTTATATAGAAAAATATTTTTTTTGTTAAATAAAAAATTATGACAAAAGAGGATATTTGTAATTTTCAAAACTATCAGAGGACAATCTGTATTTTAAATAAATTTTAAAGAGTGTATTTATAATGTATCTTAATAAAATATGATAAAATACTAAAAATTCTAAGTGTAATCATTACATTATATTTAAAATACATCCAATAATTCTATTGTCATCATATTTTTGTATCACTTGATATGATATACTCACAGTGGTTAAATATTAATGAGATTTATGTAGAGTTTTTTACATTAATGGTGTGGTGTATCAAATTAGATAATAAATAAAATATAGTTATTCTAGTATTATTGATATACACTATATACTTTATTTTTTCAAAATTATTAGTGTATTAATGGGCATGTGTGAGAGAGATTAAATTGGTATAAAGTATAAAATGAATCTGGATTATATATTAATGTTTTGAGATAAAAATTTTAAAATTAAAATTATAAAGTATAAAATAAAATATAGTACTGTTATTTTTTGAAGCATCTTCCAAACAGACGGGTGGGATCTTTCATATTACGAGTGTAATGAAAGATCTCCATTATAACATGTAAGAATTGTGAAATGACCAAAATAATAATAATTATTATTTTAAATTTAAAAAAAAAAATCATTACAAAGCATCACAATCTCTTCCAGACTACCCAACGTTTTCTCGATCATATTTGGACGAACATCGCTTTAATTTGTAGAATTTGTCAAACTTATCAGCTTAGAGGGTCCCAGAGGAGCCCATCCCCATTTAAAGGCCAATATACTAAAGGCAAATTTTACATTAGAGATTTTCCATCACAACATCAATTTGACATTCACAGTACTGTGCTACAATTACCACAGACCACATACCAAAGGAAATTTCACAAAGTAATGACACGTGTCCTGCCGACAATGGCTCCAAACCCTTATAAAAGGCCACCCATTTGGCCTAGTTTTGCATCACCAAAAAATCCAGAGTGCCCAAATCAAAGGAAATATGTCTCCTACACACTTGCTAGTCTTGTTCCTTTGTGTGGTGGTGGTTCTCACCACCACCACTCCCTCCGTCGCTGGCTTCCCCAAACCACCATCTAAAGGTGAGAAGCCACCAATGGAACACAAGCCACCCAAGGGAGAGAAGCCACCCATAGAGCACAAGCCTCCCATGGGTGAGAAGCCACCAATGGAACACAAGCCACCTATGGGAGAGAAGCCACCAATGGAGCACAAGCCTCCCATGGGTGAGAAGCTACCAATGGAACACAAGCCACCCATGGGAGAGAAGCCACCAATGGGTGAGAAGCCTCCAATGGAGCACAAGCCTCCTATGGGTGAGAAGGCACCAATGGAGCACAAGCCACCCATGGGTGAGAAGCCACCAATGGAACACAAGCCTCCCATGGGTGAGAAGCCTCCAATGGAGCACAAGCCACCCATGGGTGAGAAGCCACCAATGGAACACAAGCCGCCTAAGGGAGAGAAGCCACCAACTCATGGTCACTATCCAGGCCACCCTCTAATGAAGAGTGGTGAAGCAGAAGTCAAGCTACCCAAGAAGATGATGCCTCCAACTCCGTATAAGAAACCACCAACTCCTGAGAAGAAGCCTCCAAGTGTTCCCCACAAGCCACCACACAAGCCTCCATCACCTATCAGCTCCAACTGAGTGACTTTGTTGGGCATATATCATATATAGTTGTTCCATTGATGGAAATAAGAGCTGTTGCTAGCTGATCATATGTGATATTGATCAGTTGTTGTTACTGCTAGTGGGGAGTGCTACTGCTCTGTATCTTTCTTGTATGCTTCTTGTTGTAGACATGTACTTACTTTGCTTGTAAATGATAATGAGCAAAGATGCACTTAATTGCTAAGTGTCATCTAGAGTACTCATATTTTAGTTTGAATTTCTCACCATTGAACTATCTTTCTATCTCTGTTTCATCAAACACTAGTTTTAATAATGTTTTCTTTTACCGATCAAAAAAAAAAAAAAAAAAAAAAACTAGTTTTAATAATGCTATGTGCAAAGAACAGTGAGAATATAAGTCGCCCATGTTCTGTTAGTCCTTATATCCTATTTTGCCCGATATGTAAGATTCGAAGGTGGTCACACATATTTAGAATTGTACTATTGGGACCAAAGAACGATTTGTCTAAGATTAATTCTCAATTATCAATAAAAAAATCTTTACAAAGAAAAGTATACGAGCAAACTCATCCATTATGTGGTTAGGTCAAGTTAGGCTGGCAACCGGTTATCCGGAGCCTGGACTTATGGATGCCGTGATAACACCACAGAACATCTTTTTGTTCTGTTTGACCCAAAAAAAAAAAAATCTCATCCATTATGTGAGACTAGCATGTTATGGCACATATTTTGAGTTTGCACTCTTAACTAGATCCAAAGAATCTCTTGCATACAATTTATTTTTGGTATAAAGAGAATACAATTTTTTTTTTTTGGTTTAAAAAGAATAAAAACAAATGCCATGCATAAAGAAAAGTATACAAATAAAGGATTATTTTGGAAAGTTGATTAAAAGTTGATTTTTTTTTTTAAAAAACGTATAAAAAAGTAGAGAGATGAATTTTGGAATGTGCTATGTAAGTGTACTTTTTGAATTTTTGATTAAAAAAGCAGAGAAAAAAATGTATATTTGGGATAAATTTTTGATTTTTTACAAAAAAATATGTAATAAAATATTGTAGTAAAATCAAAATGACCATTTTACCCTTTTAACTTTTTGATTTTTTGGATAGTTGAATTCAAAGGGCAAAATAATAATTTTACCATAGTGGCTTTCCTCACAAGTTAACCTTGAATAGTATAAACTTTTTTAAACAAGACCTAAAATAGACAATTAACTTTTGTCTTTGGTAACTTTTTGATTTTTTTTAGTTTATCACAAACAAGACCTAAAATAGATTAAAAGCTAAAAATTAACTTTTAGTCAAGTTCTCAAATTAGGCCAAATTAATGTGTTATCAAAATGAATCTAAATGATTTTTATTGATACATTTCTATATATTTTTCAATGTGTTTGTTATTTTTTTACTATATATTATTTATTATTTGATATGATACATAAAATTTATTAAATATTGATAATAATAATGAGCAGTACTTGAATGTCATTTAATTTAATTAATTGTAACATATAATATTATTCAATATATAATTATCTTGTCGGTGATTATGTTTACAAAGTCGAGTGGCAGCGGTGCAGCATTTTTGTTGTCAAAGTGTGACATATTTGATTATCTACAAGGGTAAGATTCATAATCACCCATCACTCTCAAATCATCACATTTCAGGTATAACATCATCATAATCATCAACATCAACTTGCTATATACAGTTATATTATGATGATGGTGATATACGTAGTGATTAAAACAGTAGTTCGTGCAAAAGTCAAATTGAGTTGACAATAATATTCACTGTAATTATTAATTTGTGATTTATTAACAGTATATGGGTATATTGGTAATTTTGATCATCAACCAAACTGGGTGTTCCTCCCTACAACGCTGTGATACCATTTATTATTACTGGGTGTTTTGAGAAGATGGTTAAAAATTGACTTTTGATTTTTAATCAAATTTTTTAGTTTTTTAGAAAGTGATTTGGGAAATTAATAAAAGTTGTTTTTGGATTTTTTGATTAATATTTGTTTATAATATTACATCACAATAAAATGACCAAACTATCCCTACCTAATTTAAAAAATTTATAATTTCACTTATGTGGCTCATTTTGATCTATGAAGAGTATAGTTGTAATTTCACAAGTAGCTTTTTTTTACCTTCCCAAATGATTTTAGGGCTATGTTACATCCCTCTAATTTTTAGCCCCCTAATCCCCCTAAATTTCAAACCAAGGCAAAAAAGAAAAAAAAAAAGAAAAAAAAAAAGCCCAAAACGACGTCGTTTTGAGCATTAGGGGAATTAAGGGGGGGCTTTTTTAGGGGAACAAATCATTTTCCATGATTTAATGGTAAAAAGCCATTTTGACTTTTTTGGAAAGAGCTGCAAAACGTAACTTTTTTTGGAAGTTGCCAAAACAGCACTATATCGTTACTATTCACTACAAGAAAAATCACATTTGGCGACTAAAGTATTAGTCGCCAAAGGTCCAGTTTTTAGTCGCCAAAAGTAGGTTTTATACCTTCGCCGACTGATTTTTTTGGTCGCCAGTTTTGTCGGGAATAATTGGTCGCCCAAGGTTTTGGCGACTAAAAATGGTTTAGTCGGGAAAAAGGCAGGTATTCAGCGACCAAACTTTTGGTCGCCAATGCTCAATTCCAGTTTTTCAAATTATACATTTAGCGACAACTATTTTAGTCGCCAATAGGTCATGAATCGCCGACCAAACTCATTAGTCGCCCAAACCAGCACATTTGGCGACGAAATGGTTTAGTCGCCAAAAGCATTTTTCCGAAACAAAAAAGAATTCAGCCTCCGCTACTCCCAGGTTTCGAACTGCGAACGTCCAGCTACTGTGCACCACTGTGCACCTTTACCAACACTCTCCCCACTACGCCACAAGAACATCACATGAAAAGAAATGCAACATATATTATTTATATACTATATTGACCGACATTAATACAAAACAATATTTATAAATAAAATTATTTTTATTAAATATAATTTATGTAAAAAATAAATGATTTATTAAAAAAAATTTTGGCCCACTTTTGGCGACTAAAATTAATTTTTAGTCGCCAATGCTATAAATTTCGGCTACTAATTCTTATTTCGTCGCTAAAAATCGTGACTTAGGCCTATACGGACGCTGTTTTGGCGACTAAACTGAATTTTTGTCGCCAAAACACTGCTTTCAGCTACTATTTTTTTTTTTTGTAGCCAAAAAAGTCCACTTTCAGCGACGAAACAGGTTTTAGTCGCCAAAACACCTATAATCGGCGACGAAACTGAAGTTTAGTCGCCAAAACCGTGACTTTTGGCTACTAAATCATTTTAGTCGCCAAAAACCGTGACTTTTGGCTACTAAACAACCATTAGTCGCTAAAAGCCCTACATGTGGCGACTAAATTGCCTTTTAGTCGCTAAAAGCATTATATTTGGCGACCAAAAGAGTTTAGTCGGCGAAAGTGCTCACTTTTGGCGACGAAATCCAATTTAGTCGCCATTTCCCCTACTTTTAGCGACGAAAAACGAAATTTTGGTCGCCGAAAGTGTTTTTTGTTGTAGTGATTGTACGCCAAGCATAGTAAAATATTAATTGAATTTAAAGATAAATTATCAATAGATCTTAATAGTTGTACTTAATTTTTATAAAGTGTTACTGAAAATAAATCATAATAAAATCGTCGTTAAAAATAATTTTTTGTAACGATTTTTTGCATATGTCGCTAAAAATTAATAATTAGTAACTTTTTTATCACGACTTTTATAAATTGTCGCTAAAATTTGTAATTAATTACTTTTTCTGTGATAAAATTTTCAAATTGTCGCTAAAATTTTACAACATATGAGAGTTTTAGAGACCAAATTTTTTGGTCTCTAAAAGTGAAAATTTTGTTGCAAAAGATATTTAGGGACTAATTTCTATCATCGTAAGGATAGTTACTAAAAAGTCGTCACGGAAAGTCAAAAATAAAGCTTTTACCGACAATTTTTTGAAAATGTCACTAATAAATATACTTTTAGGGACAAAATAATTTGGTCTCAAAATGGTTTATTTTTTGAGACAAAAAATTTAGTCCTAAAAAGATAATAATTTATCACTAATGTCCAATTTTCGTTGCTAAAAATATAATAACGACATTTTTCACAACAAAAATATTTATCCCTAAATTTTGGCCTCTAAAACCTTAATTTTTTGTAGTGAAAGTTGAAAATTAGTAAAGTTTTTTCGTGAAGATTTTTTTAAATTGTTGTTAAAACTTATAATTGATAACATCTTTTGTGACAATTTTTAAACTGTCGTTGAAAATTAACAATTACTAACGTTTTTTAATAGTATTTCATGAAAAATACCATTAATTATCATATGACTTATTAGATAATAAATTCACCTATTAAAACCTATAGGAAAGTCCCCTTGATTTAATTTATTTCGGATACGGTTGTTATCATTTAAAAACAAAAACAAAAACATAAGATTATTGTTCATTTGGTTTGGACTGATAATTGTATAGATTATTATGAATATGTTTTGTGTAGACATAGTTTGGTGACTCAAAGGTTGTTTGTAAAACTTGTAATTTCTCTAGACTTAAAAATAAAGTAGACAATGCTTGACATGCTCAAATCATAATTTTTTATATATATATATAAATAAATAAAAAAATGAAGTCTTGTATGTGTGTCTGTGTGTTTTTTTATTTATTTGATGGATCAAATAAATAAAAGTCACATGTGCTAAAAGTTTTCTTCTATATTAATACTAGATCAAGTAAATAAAAGTGCAGGTGTTAGAACGTTATAGACAAAATGATATATACATTCAGTTTGGCCTTCAAAATAGTAGTGTACGAAAAGCCTATGAAAACAACCCTAATGTTTCTTTAAGTTTTCGAAAATCCTTTTCATACAAAAATAAAACTGTGAGTGCTTTAAATTTTACATTATGTTTACCAAAACTACAAGAAAACAAAAATGAATATGATGAAAAAGAAGACGAAGACAATGATGATCAAAATGACCTCGATATTGGAAGTGTTGCAAATCACATTACTGATTTATTATTAATTTGCATGTGGGTACCAGTGGGCATAACTTCGAGTTCCGAGTGTGATCTTTTCAAGTCTTAAGTTTAATACTTACTAGTTGGTCTATTAGGATCAATTGAGATCTGGACAAACTGGTCTAGACATTTGGCTATAAAAATAAATAAATAAATAAAAAGGTTAGGTTTTTCTCCAGTTCATGATTGGATTGGAGCGTACTGTGGGCCCGTGAGGACTCACCACGGGTCCTGTTTCGATAATTCGAACCGTTACATAATATATAGAACTCGTTGAATACTTTATTCCTGTAAAACATTACGTTAATCGGATATCGATAACTACTTGTTTGGATTAGATTTCTGTTAATAGTAAATATAATTTTCAAAATAAATTGTTGACAAAAATATAATCCTATCAAATAGCTATCGATATCTGATCAACGTGATTTTTTATAAGAATAAAGTACTCAACGAACTTTATACATTGAATGATTTGAATTATCAAAACAAACCTGTGATGAGCTCCATGGATTCAACAGTAACGTCTAATTCACTTTGTGAACTGGAGACAACTTGCCCAAAAACACTAGCACAATCTTTTTGTTACAACTTATAAGTTGTGATATTTTTTTAAGTATATGTAATTTTTTGTTTTTGTTTTTGTTTTTGTTTTTTTTTTTTTTTGGGGTGTCTGTAGAAGTTTGAGTCTGAATATGTTAATTTTTTAAGTCTATTTAAACTAGACTCTTCTATATATATATATTTTTAAAAAAATTAGTAGATTTTGAAAGTTCACAAAAATTAGCATTTTCTATAGATTTTTTTTTTTGGGATAAAATTTGATTTATTCCCATCTTTCATGATTTTTTTTTTTCAAATTAAAAAAAAAATAAAAAAATAGGAACGTTGATATGAATGTACCCAATTTTTAAAAGAATTTATTAATTAAAAAAAATGACTACAAAAAAAAGGGGGGCTATTTTGAAAAGTGAATTAAAAGTCACTTTCCAATTTTTAACCCATTTTTCTCTCTCACAAAAAATTCAAAAAATAACTTTTAACCATCTCTCCGAAACATCTTTAAATTGGTTCATAAAATCTCAAGTGTGCATGTTACTGTAGCTTTATTCTAGATTCTATGAGGTCACGATCACGAGTGGGAAACGTAGACTCTCCATTGTAGGCGGACACGTGCCATGTTCCCAAGGGGCTAACTAACATGTGACAAATATCGTCCCTGCCGCTACTTTTCGTCAAAAAAATTTCGGAAATCAAAGAATGTCAAATCCTATTTACGTATATGGATTTTTTGTGGGTAATAAAAGTGCATTAAATAAAAATAAATTAAATTATCATTTCTTAATTTTTTTATTAAATTTAAATTTAATAAAAACTAATCAAACATAGTCCCCAATTTATCAAATTAAAAAATAAATATTTTTTTTTATCAAATTAAGAATTCATAAAGCATTAAAAATAATGTTTTTCATTAAATTTGACAAAAAGGAAAATTTAGAATAAAAGAGAAATTATTTTAAAAAAATTAATGAAAATTTGATAAAACAATTGAAAAAACTCATATCAAATTAAATTTCTTTACTTAAATTTAAAATAAAATAAAATAATAAAAAATTGGGGAGTCACTTAGCCATACATTATAATTGACCCACTAAAATCATCATTCAAGTGATGAGTGTCACAATGAAGAATAGCATTGAAAATTTATAGACTAGTTTCGTTATTGCTCCCGTGATTTCTTAAGAATATTCGAACTATAAAATTGACTTAAATTTTTTTACAATATCTTTAAAAAAATTAAATTTTAAGTTAAATATTATAGTTTTTAAGTCAGTCTATACTAATACAAATTTTAAAATTTATAACAAATAAATAAATAAGTTTGTTGAAAAAAATAAGTTAATATTTTTAGTTTTTCAACAAAATTTTAACTTATTTTTTTTAGTGAGCTTTTTAAAAATTGTTCCAAATATTTTTTTTAGCTTTTAACTTCATTCAGTCTAGAGAGACAAATAATAATAATAATAATAAGAGTTTATTAAACAAAAACAAGTTGAAAAAAAAGGTCAAGAAAACTATAATTGGACTCAAATTTCTGGCACTTTGGAATTTTCCAACGTTTCAACTCCGAGTAGCTAATTTCTGCTCAAATTAGAATTAGTGGATGATTATGATTTATATGATTTATATCAATCAGTCCTTATTGCTATTCTTACTTTAAAAATGACAATCGTAATTGTTGGAGAAATGTTTTACATTATGCATGTTTACATATTTGTGATTGAAGAATGCTAATAAAAATTTGAGTTAGGTTAGGGATAATAAATAATTTATCAAATTTTTACTAAACTTTTTATTAACAATGATAGAGAGTTCTACTTTTTGAGCTTTAAAAGAACTCTTGAAAAAAAAAAAAAATAGGCATATATATCATATTACATGTGGGTTCCATTTCTTGTCACATCACTTGAACTCTCTTTGAAACTTCAAATTAGAATTCTCAATCTTTATTCACTTTTTATATAGGCGTTAGACCTACACACTTAAAAATTCTAAATGATTTATCAAATTTTTTACTAAACCTTTCACATAGGTGTGAGATCTAATATAATAAAAAATTTAACAAATTATTTGAGATTCATAATATTTTTCTAAAAATTAATTTAGTTCGTTACGTGTACTTGTTTCAAAATTATTATATAATTTTTTAATAAGGCAAAACAAACCCGACTGATAGCGGTAAAATGTAATCACTACAAGTCATTGTGGGGTGTATTCAGATTTCAATCCTAAATTTTTCTGCAAAATTTATCTAGCATATAACGTGATATCTCATATATCATTTAAATTGTTAATATAATTATATATATATATATATATTTTATTATACATTAGATCTCTTGTGATAAAGGTTAAAAGCAGTTTTTTTGATTTTTAATCTTTTTTTTAAGTCATATTATCTCTCTATTTTTTAATACGTTTTTTTCAAAAAAAAAAAAACTAAAAAAAGTCAAAAAATAATAATTTTTAATCTACTTCTCAAAACAATCTATACCATATAAAATATCATATTTAGATTTTTCTCCTCCTACATAAAAAATTCTTATACATTGTTATAACATTTAGATTTAGATTTTTCTTCTCCTACATAATATAATATTCTCCTTTCCTCTCTTAGATATTGTATTATGGTTTCAAAACTATAAGAGCTAACCCATCTTTCTGGTTTACGATAGGCAACCGGTAGGGAACCTTATCTTCGATGTCCGCTAATATTTCAAGACATACCTTTATTTTTTGTCTTAATTTATAGCTCCAACTCCTTCGTCTCCATTACCTACTCCAGTGGCCCACTCACTGCTTTGTGACAGCCTACAACTTCAACAGAAGGCCTTGGTGAGTCCTAAACAAAACATATAGTTATCACTGAGAAAAATATTAAAAATTTTAAATATTTTATTAAATATTTTATCAAGTATCTCATATAAATATATAAATCTCATATAAATCTTACATTCATATAAAATATTTAATAAATATTTAAAATCCTTAACCTTACAATTTCAATCGCCCTTCTTTTATATCATACGATCTTTCTCATCTGATTTGCCCGCCACTTTGCTATTGTTCAATCACATATAAACAAAAAAAAGAAAATCCAATTTTTGCTTTGTTTTATTTTATTATTATTATTTTAATCATCATTAGTCTTGTTCACCACTGTGATGCCACCCCTCTACCATCAACAAATTTTCAATTCACCCACCCTCCTTACCCCTCTCTAGAAAAAAAATAAAAAAATTTCTTTTATAATAATTTTTTTCCCTATAATCTCATTATATTGATTTATTTCTACCCCAACTCATTTTGTTTTATCTCTATCATATTTTATTATCTTTACTTGCAATTCAAATTTTTTTTTTTTTTGGGTATGCTTCCAACCTTTTTTAGTTCTCTCTTTCAATCTCAAATAGATTTCTATTTTAAAATCTATTTAAATTTGAGAGGAGTAATATACTTATATTATAGTAAGCATGGTGATATACCATGCGAACCATCCAATCCGCCCTCATTGGCGCACCACCTAAGTCATCTTCCTTGGCGCACCACCTAAGTCGCCCTCCTTGGCGTACTACCCAAGCCACTTCCTTAGCGCACCACCGAAATCGCCTCCTTAGCACACCACCGAAGCTGCTCTCATTGGCATACTATCTAAGCCGTCCCCTTGGCGTACTACCTAAGTCTTGGTGCATTCCCTAAGCCGTCTCCCTTGGCGCACTCCCTTAGCTACCTCATTGGCACACTCCTTAAACTGTCCCATTGGCGCATTTTTTGTTCCTTTCCAAGCCGCTTCTTGGTGCACGTGGATTATTTCTAAGCTGCCCCCTAGCGTATATGGTTTCCTTTCAAGCCTCCTCTTGGCATACTTATTTATCTGTTGCCATCATGGTTTAACACCACGTCATAGGTTAAGTGTGTGCCATGTTTGTTAGTTTAACATCCAATTCTTCTTGAACGATCCAAAATGACCCTAAAAACTATCATCCGGATGAGATTTCTTTGCTCTCGGCTTCTTCTATGACGGTCCGGTATGACCTCACCAAAAATTATCTCCCGACATTAGCTATTGTCTCTAATCTATCTCAAACATCCTTGCGCTCCCATTCGAACTCTGCAATCTATTTGCCTCGAATCTATCCGTATTTTATTTTATTTTTAGTTTTATTTTATGTTTTAGTTTCTCTCTTCAAACTCGAGTTGGTATCCCTACTTGAGTTTGTGGGGTAGTGTTAAATATAGTAATTATATATTCTGTCTATCATACATACCACAATATATTCATTACCATACTTAGATTTCTCTCATCTTACATAAAAGAGTCTTGTATACATTATTACAACATTGTAATATAAATATTGGTATGAAATTTGAGATTTGTTCTTCCAATATAGGGATTATTGGATATACAACTCCTATTAAGATTGCTCTAAAAACAAGTATATAGGTGAGATGTCAAATACCATAAAATAAAAATTAAAAAAAAAAGAAGTAAAATCCTTCCTAATACCAATTAGTTTAGGAGATATGAAACTCGATTTGATAAATAGAATGAGAGCTTGATTGTTATGGATTAGAGTTGTGGAAGCCTTGTTGTGGAAGATAAATTATTGAGTACATAATACCATTCACACTATGACCTCCCTAACACCAATTGTTTATACTTACACCCCTCAAAAAAAAAAAAAAAAAAAAAAATCAGTTGTTTTATAATGTAATTTATCCTAGTATTCCTTAATTTGGTTATAGATCACATCAAAGGATGAAGTTCAATTTCACCAAATAACTTTAGTGGATATAGATTTTTTAAACAAACAAAAGTGAGAGTGTTTTGTAATTTGTGAAAGTGGAGGGTCCTACTTTAAAGTCACAATCACAAATGGGAAATGGCAAAAAGGTCAACGTAGGCGCTCATGCCGTGCAATGTTAAAACGTGACTAGCTTCCACACCTACATTCATACAAACGTTTCTAAACATTATTAGCTCAAGTAAAATTCCATTTTGTGCCCATGGTTAGTCCCATGGTATTAGTTGAAGTTCAAACTTTGTCAAAATTAAAGTAATGATATATAAATATAAAATTTATATAGAATGAAGTGATATAAATATGTCCATTCATTTCAAATCAAAAGACCAATTAAAATGATTTATAATTTTCAAAACATTGCTGACACATCATTTTTATAAAAAATTTTGTATAAAAAAATTAGTTGTTTAACATTTTCATAATTCATACGTACAGGTATGCTCGTTTCCAATGCATGTGGTCCTATGCTACAAACAATGTCCGGGGCATAGAACGCCTCAAAATCTCGGAAAGTAGAGGTTGTTAATATCTATTTTTAGGGATTGATTTTTGTATGTGAATAGGATATATTTATGAGATATTTTTTACTATGATGATTTGTGAAAAATTGTAGAATATGAATTATATTATTAAATATTTGGGGAATACTGAGGGGGATATATATTTATAATTGATAAAAGGATAGTATCATTTAATACCCCATTCGTATGTAAAACTTTTTAACCCTCAAACCACATGTTAAGAAATAATTAATGAATTTAACAACTTTCACTGGTATTGGGAATATCAAACCCAAGTAAATTAATGTTTTTCAAATGTTAGATTCTTTTATGCATGAACAAAAATACTCTTATTTTTTAAATAACAAAATTGTCCATCGAAATACCATTATCATATATTTTTTACTTTTAAAAATAAATAAATTATATTATAGTAAAATAAAATATGTTAGTACACCATAATTGTGTAGACACAAAGTCTAGAAATTGTAGGACATAATTTTTGCTAAAGATAGAAAAATAATTCCTCAATTTGGAAGCTCATATTTCATCGTAAAAATAAATAAAATAATAAAATAAAATAATAGTGCCTTCTTAAATAAAATATAATAATATTTCATTGTAAATATAAATAAAATTATAAATCACATAAAATAATATTACTTCATTCATCTGGAAGTTTATTTAAGTCAAAACAATTCTTTGAAATACATTAATGAAAATTTCACTTACAATTAGATTTCATCCATTGATGTATAATATTAGAACAAAAAGTTAAAAAGAAAAATTAATCCATTGATAATATAATAATACAACAACAATAAAAATATATTTCAATTTATTTCAAAAAATAATAAATGAAATAAATAAAAATACCTCAAATAATAAATAAATACCCTTATGTAGAATTTTATAATAAAATTATTTTATCTTCTCATATTATATTTTTCTTACCAATAAAAAAAAAAAAAGGTAAAACACTTATTGTAAAAAGGTATTTTGGTCTCTATGTGAAAAAAGAATTTTTTAATTAAGACAGCCTTTAAATTTCTACCACCTTTTTATATCACTCTAAATGTATTACTCCATATATTAGCACATCATTACTACAGGTTCTACCACTCGTGTTTATGTTAAATGATGTGCTAACACATGGGATTATACATTGAAAGTGGCATAAAGAGATAGTAAATGTAACATTAATCTTTCTCAACAAGTGAAAATATTTATTTAATATTTTCTTAACATGAATCCCAATGGCATACGTTAACAAAAGCCCAATGTTTTATAGTGATAGTAGAACAGATTGTCACAAAGTTTTTGAATTTTTTTTTTTTTTTTTTTTTTTTTATAGTATCATTTATCATTACAATATTAAAAATATATATTCAATGATAGAATTCATTAAATTAATATAATAATGATACATGAATGGTAAATAATTTTTTGCACGCAAGTGTGATCATCACAATATCATTGGTCGCATAGATATATATATATATTAATAAAATAATTGTATTATATATACATGTATTTGTTGCAAGTAGGTTTGTATAATATAAGCTAAAACTGTGGAGTGTTCCAAAACCACATGGACTTTGGAGTTTTAAAAAAATAGATACGAGATTGAAAATGGTTTATGTTTGGAAGAGTGGAATTTTCCAACACTTGGACTAAAACGTTCCTTTTCACTTTGGAATTTTCCAACTTTGCAACTCCAAAAGGATCAGATAGGGCCCATTCAATTTAACTCACTCAAAAATTACAAGAGTTCTTTAAATCTCAAAACTAAGAGACTTTATTCGGTGTCCTGACAACATCACTTTTCACTTTGGAATTCATGGAACCGCATGAATTTTTTTTTGATTAGTAAAGAATGCGAGTTCAAAGAGTGTCGTTTGATCATATCATTTTTAGTTTAAAATTTAAAAGGTTATTAAAAAAATTTAAAAATTAATAATTTATATCAAAAAGTTAAAGATTTTATTTTCTCTCTATTTTTTTACACATTTTCGTAAAAAAATCAAAAAATCATTCCAAATATATTAATTTTTTTTACATCATATTTTAGTCAAAAAATTAAAAAATTACTAAAAAACCTATTTCCAAACAAGGACTAAGTAAAGAAAAAATTGTAGATGATATAGTAGTTCCTGATTCGTGTTTGACACGTACCATATGTTGTCCATAAATTGAATAGTTTTTTTTTTCTTGAAGCTTGTTTTGAGATAAATTACAAAAGTTGAAAAGTTATTAAAAAGAGTCAAAAAGTCCATACCATTTAGGAGAAGCTTGTGGGGAAACTCTAGAGGACAAAATTATTATTTTTTCCTTTGAATTTAACTACTCAAAAATCAAAAAAGTTAAAAGTCAATAAGGGTAGAATAGTTATTTTGATTTTACTATAATATTTTATTATACATATTTTCGTAAAAAATCAAAAAAAAAATCCCAAATATATACATCTTTTTTTGCTTTACTTTTTTAGTTAAAAAGTCAAAAAGTACACTTATATAGCACATCTCAAACAATGCTTGAACCACTCTATAACCACCATTAGGTGTTCAATTGAACACCCAGCAATTTTTTATTTATTTTTTATACGTATATATAATTCAGTCCAAAACTTTATGTTGAACATCCTAATCCACCTTCCAGTTGAACACCCACCCAAGCCCACTTTCTTAAATATCCAATCTAATCTATAACCCTTTAATCAATATATATGTTTTGTGAAGTGAAGTAAATTGAAGTGAACACACAATATGTTTTGAAGTTTTACTTCCTCCTGTGCAAAGTACCTATTGACACAATTGTATAATTTTACAATTCTCAGTAATTGTACCACTTGAATGTTAATATTGATCAATAGTTTTATAATTTATCTCAATTTAAATTAAAAGAACATTTTTCATTTTTTTTTATCATGTTAGTGATAAAACAAAATATATTTATATAATTTTTTGTATCTATATTTTATTTTTTGAAACAATAATATCAATATATTAGAATTTTATTTTATTTTATTTTATTTTATTTGTGTGATTTGAAAAGTCTAAAAAAAATTAAATTTTTAAATGTTTACCCTAAAATCAAATTCCTAAAGTATCCACCGTAAACATTCTGAAAAAAAATTTCTAAAGTCGCCACTACTCACAACTGAATAATAGAATATTTCTATATATACCTAAAAATTTTTAAATGTTAGTTGGTTTAAAAAAATTTCTCTCTTCAATTCATTGGTGACTGGAAAGCTTGATTCAACCAACTACTTGATATGGAAGAATCAAATGCACAATGTGCTTCGAGCCACAGGCCTTCTTGGTTACGTCAATGGATCACATTCATGTCCTTCAAATATTCTTGATTCTGATGGAAAATCAATCTCTAATCCTAAGTATTAGCAATGGCAGACAATTGATGCACACCTTCTCAGTTGTCTCACTGCAACTTTGTCATCATCAATCTATTCATTTGTTCTTCATCTTCAACATGCTGAAGAAGTTTGGCATGCTCTTGAGAAGCGATTTACTTCAGTTTCCAAATCACACATACACCAATTGAAAAACAAACTTCAAAGTATCAATAAGAAATCTTCTTCAATCGAAAATTATCTTTCTCAAATCAAAATCATATCTGATCAGTTAGTCTTGGCCTCTGCTCCAGTTGATGATGAAGATCTTGTTCTTCTGACTTTGAATGGCTTACCAGAAGAATATGACTCCTTCAAAACTTCTATTCGAACTCGGTCTGAAGCAGTTTCAATCGAAAATCTGTGTTCTCTGTTATGTTCAGAGTCGATTCATATTGAAAATAAACTCAAACATTCCTCTGGACATGATCTTCATGTGGCCTACAATGCATCAACAACTAAAGGATCTTCATTCTCATCATCTTCTTCATATCCTAGTTTTGATTCTCATTCTAATTCTAGAACATCTCGTGGTTTTTCATCTAGTTCGAAAGGTCGATCTCAATACAGAGGTACCAGAGGAGGAAGATTTACCAATTATAGAGGAGGTCGATCTCAATACAAAGGTACCAGAGGAGGCAGACATTCTTTTTATGACTCATCTGGTTCTAGTTGTCAAATCTGTGGCAAGTTATCACATCTGGCTTTTGATTGCTGGTTTCGAATGGATCCTAGTTTTCAGCCTCATTCTTCTTCTTTCTCTTCTTATCACCAGTCCTCACAAGTTTCACCTCGAGCCTATAATGCATCTGTTTCTCCTCACACTTTACCAGATTCTTCTGCTCATCAATGGTATCTTAACTCTGCAGTCACAAATCATTTGACTAATGATGTGTCTAATCTTCATCTCTATCAGGCTTATCAAGGTCCTAAACAAGTTCAAGTTGGTGATGGTTCCTCCTTGCCTATCCAACACATTGGTACTGATCTTCTACCTACTCCTCACTATGGTTTTCATCTTACAAATATTCTTCATGTTCCTTCCATTTCTACTAATTTGCTTTCTGTACATCAATTAACCAAAGATCATAATTGTGTTGTTATCTTTGATGCTGACACATTTGTTATTCAGGACAAGCACACGCACCAGGTCCTACATAAAGTTACTCATGTCAATGGTCTCTACCAGTTTTCTCTTTCATCTTCTCTGTCATCATTTTCTCCTGTTGCTCAGGCTCATCAATCTACTACTTCTTCAGTGTCTGACGTACTTTGGCACCAAAGGCTTGGCCATCCTTCATCACAGAAGTTGCAACATTTAGCTGTGCACTTACCCAATAAAATTTCTGTAAATAATGTGTTGTCTTGTACTGATTGTCAGGTGTCTAAGATGCATAGATTACCTTACAAACTGTCTAGTACTTCAGTTGATTGTCCTTTTTCCTTAATTCATAGCGATGCTTGGGGTCCATTTCACTCAGCTAATACTTCTTGCAAATTTTATGTGTTGTTTGTGGATGATTTCAATAGATTTACCTGGATTTATCCTTTGAGCTACAAGAGTGAAATTTTTGATAAATTCTTAGCTTTTAAAGCCTATGTTGAAAATCAGTTTAATACTACTCTAAAAAATTTTCGAACTAATTGTGGCACTAAATTTGTTAATCACAAGTTTGATTCCTTTTTGCAAACTCAAGGCATTATTTATCAAACTAGTTGTCCATATACTCAGGCTCAAAATGGAGTTTCTGAAAGAAAGCACAGGCACATTATTGAGACTGCTATCACTTTACTCCATCATTCTTCTGTTCGTTTACTTTATTGGTTTGATGCCATAGCTGTGGTTGTCTTTCTTATAAATCGAATGCCTAGTAGTGTACTTCACAATAAGTCACCTTATGAAGTTTTGTTTCATTCCATTTCTGATTTCTCTTTTTTAAGAGTTTTTGGCTATCAATGTTTTCCATGGCTCAAACCATACACTTCTCACAAACTTCAACCCAAATATGTGGCTTGTGTTTTCTTGGGCTATCATCCTACTATGAAAGGTTATCGCTGTCTTGATCCTCTCACTGGCAAAATCTATGTTTCTAGACATGTACTCTTTAATGAACATTGTTTTCCCTTTTCTTCTAATTTTTCTGCTACTACACCTTCTTCCTCTCCAGTTCCTTATCTTACATCTTTTTTTTCTGGGGTTCTTCTACTGTCCCTTCTTCAGCTCATACCTCAGTTAAGTCCTCTCAGACCTCATCTCAGCCCTCTCCTTTAGCACAGACTTCTTCTTCCTCACTGTCATCCTCTTCATCTCAGTCATCTTCTTTCTCCCCTTCTCTATCCACAGTTCCTCTGTGTTCTCCTCTTACCTCTCTGCTATTCCTATTACGTCTCTCACTGTTGATTTACCTCTTCCACATTCTCCTGCTTCTAGCCATCCCATGATCACTAGATCTAAATCTAGACATCCTTTTTGTCTCACTGCATGTTCTTCTCTTCTTTAAACTGAACCTCATTCTGTAACCGGGGCTCTTCAGTCTTCAGTTTGGGTTGCTGCCATGCAAGAAGAATTTAAAGCCCTTCAACATCAAGGCACTTGGGAGTTGGTTACTCTTCCCTCTAATAAGGTGGTTATTGGCTGCAAGTGGGTATTTCGCATTAAACAGAATTCAGATAGCACTACTGCTCGGTATAAAGCAAGATTAGTTGCCAAAGGATATTTGCAACAAGAAGGGGTTGATTTTCATGAAACATTTAGTCCTGTAGCCAAACAACCTACTATTCATATGCTGTTGCGTTTGGTTCTCCATTTTGATTGGCCTATCAAGCAATTGAACATATCCAATGCATTCTTTCATAGCACCTTAGAAGAGGAGGTTTATATGCTGCAGCCCCCTAGTTTTATTCATAATTCTACTCAAGTGTGTAAGCTCAAAAAGGCTCTCTATGGCCTTAAACAAGCTCCTCGAGCTTGGTACTCCACTTTCTCCTCTTTCTTGGTTAATCAAGGTTTTCATACATGCCATTCTGATCCATCTCTATTTGTCAAGCAAACTTCTACCAGCCTTATCATTCTTTTGGTATATGTTGATGATATTTTAGTGACTGGTCGTGATCCTACTCTTATTACTCAAATGCATCATTCTTTTTCTATGAAAGAACTTGGCTCTGTGTCTTATTTCTTGGGTATTTCTGTTCATGCTCAAGCTAGTGGCTATTTTTTGTCTCAAGAAAAGTATGCTGCTGATCTGTTACTTCAACTTGGTCTCAGTGACTGTAAACCCTATTCTACCCCATTGGCTGTCAAACCTTCTACTTCTCCTACAGATTCACTTCCTTTTTCTCAGCCCTCTTTCTACAGAACCATTGTAGGTGGTCTCCAATACCTTACTATAACTCATCCTGATTTGGCTTTAGCTGTTAATATGGCATGTCAACATATGCACTCTCCTACTAATGCTCATTTTCAGGATGTCAAACGATTGCTTCGATATGTCAAAGGCACTCTTTCTCATGGCCTGCATTTTTCATCTGGTCCTCTTTCTCTTCATGCCTTTTCTGATTCGAATTGGGCTGGTGATTCTATGGATAGGAGATCCACTTCTGGGTACTGTGTCTATCTTGGTCCCAATTTAATCTCCTGGCCTGCCAAAAAACAAGCCATTGTTTCCAAGTCCTCGACTAAAGCTGAATGCAGGTCCTTAGCTCATGCTGCTGCTGAGCTCACTTGGTTGCAGCAGCTGTTACAGGATATGTGTCTTCCTGCTCTTTCAGTTCCCATTTTGTGGTGTGACAACCTCTCTGCTATGGCCCTTGCTTCTAACCCTGTCTTCCACTCTCACTCCAAGCATATAGAAATTGATTGTCATTTTGTTCGTGAAAAGGTGGTGGCTAAACAGCTTGATCTTCGATATGTGCCTTCTGCTGATCAAATTGCAGATGTGTTTACAAAGCCTCTCTCAGCTTCTCGTTTTCAATATCTCAAAGACAAGCTCTTGCTTATTCCTTGCCCCAATAACTTGAGAGGGCTGATAATGTACAGGTGCAGCTGCAGCCTCAAGTATAGGTGCAACCTCAATCATGTGCTGTTAAACCAACTGACTCACGAGCATGTAATAGTACCAGTTCTGTTAGTTAGATTCTTGAACTAATAACTATTAGTTAGTTACAAACAGATAAAGATCTGTTATTTATGTATTAGGTATATATAGAAATATCTTGTAACCAATTCAGTTATGAAATGGAATTATGAAAATTCTCTCTCTCTCTTCACTATCACTACTACAAAATGCCACTTATATGTTCTTTTCATTGACACTTTTAAAAGTTACAACTATTCATGCGTAAATACCTATAAAAATTGAATCGATTTTTATAAACAATTGAATATTAATTGCCACATCCTATATTAATTTGACTTTCTTTCATCCTATAATATTTTCATAATAATAAACAAATATTAACACCATAGGATCATCACATCAAAAACAAAAAAAAATTCAAGCCACAATCAATTATTTATTATTGAAATATAAATTTATTTATATTGCAATAAAAATCCCTTGCCAAAATTATAAAATATTCTACCACACTAACAAAGTTAAAGCAAAAACAATTTAAAAGAAAATTATTCCAATCATAAGTTCTGAAAATCCATAGTGATATCCATCTTCCAGAGAGATAAATTATCAAAAATAAAATCAATTTCCGAATTCTCAACCTCACTTGTATAAATATTCTCAGCTAGCATCCATAACTCGTGAAATCTACATCCACAAGATGAATATATAAAGGTAATTGAAACTATATTAAGTTAATATAAATTTGTTAATGAAATTAGTATTTATGAAAGAAATATACCACAAATGGAGCAGGCCAAGTAACATGAGCTCCAATAGCTTGTCCAACTGTTTTGACAAGTCCATATGATCGGATCAAGCTCTCATTAGGTTTGACTGGCACTTGAACATATACCTCCCAATAGTCAGGTCCTAGTTCTTCTCCTTCTACTTCTTTAGATGCGTCTGTACTTTTAAGTACTCCAATTGCAATTGTTTCTGTTTGCCTAATGATGCTTTTTAGAACAACTATATCTCCCATTTGTAAATCAAGATTTAACTACTTAAGTAATTATATATTTAAAATTAATAAATAATATTTTTAAAAAAAAACTAGTTCAAAGTGTTATAGTGAAAATGATCATAACTGAAAGTGATATGCATTTTTCTAGTAGACAAGCAAGCCAAATGCTTTAATCACTTAATTGGTTCACTACACTACAACAAATTATATAAAAGTAACAACCATAAGTCTTTAGACCATATCAAACAATAACTTAAAAAATCAATAACAACCAAAGGCACCAATCAACAAGAATCAAAACCATGCCCATTATCAATATCAGGATCCTTAACCTCAACAATGTAAATCAAATGTAATTGTGAAAAATGACAATCAACTAATTAGTTTCAAGCAATATTTTGAGAGAATCAGAAAGAGCCCATGAGGTAATAAATGATGGAGAGATGTCTTCTTGAAGCTTCAGAAGAAAATAAAAAGAATTTTTTTTTAAAAAAGCACAAGTTTCGTGTTAACTTATGTATGATAAATGGTTTGTTGACTTATGTCTCAAAGATGAATTTCCACTCTTGTATAGATTGGTAGTAAATAAATAGGAGTCTCTATTTGCTATGGTGGTCAGAAAGGAGAAATCTGGTGAGTGGATGTTCCAGTTTAGAAGGGAATTATATGATTGGGAAAGAGTGTAGGCCACCAGATTGGTAAGCCAGTTAGAGGCTTGTCCTGTTATTAGGCAATCATCAGAAGATACACTAGTCTAGAATGCTTCTACAACTGGGAGATTTACAGTGGAATTAGTGTATAAATTTTTGGCAGGTGGTTTTAGCAACCTTAGTCCTATTAGCAAAAGGATTTGGGTCAAGCACATCCCCCATAGAGTTCAATGTTTTGGTTGGCTTGCATGGAAATGTAGGTTAAAGACTACATATTTTCTTATCAGGATTGGTGTTATGAATGCTAATGCATCTTCAGTATGATGTCTGTGCAAATTTGTGGATGAGTCACTTAACCATGTGTTACTGTCGTGTACATTTGCTTCGAGAGTATGGTCAGCAATGCTAAGATGGTGGAGTGTTCAAGGTGCAATGCTAGACACAGTGGAGGCTACACTTGAGTAGTGGGCAGGGGTGAGGCTAAGCAAAAAACAGAGAATGATGTGGAAAACTATTCCTTTAGTTGTAATGTGGTCTTTGTGGAATCATCGTAATGAGTATTTGTTTAGGGAGGTTGTCCCTAATGAGGTTGGTGTAAGTGATCTTATTAAGTTTAGATTAGCTGTTTGGTTCAAGGAAGTGTTTAAGGTCCATCTGTTCACTGTGAATGATTTTGTTTCCAATCTGGGTCAAATTAGATTTTGTTTGGGAGGTGGTTCACGGGGTGTACCTTGAGGAAGATTAGTGAGGGGTGTTTGTTGTTGTCTTGGCCTACTGGTGTATGTTTATTGCTGTTATGTTGTTATCCTGGCCTTCTGTTTTTGATGCTACTAAAGAATTGTGCAGTTGTCCTGGCCTTCTGATATTAAATGGAGTGCTCCAAATGAAGAAGGGTTGTTAATTTTCTTGTAACTGAAAAGGGCTCATCAGTGACAAAATTACAAAGGCAATAGAAAAATCAAATCCGCCAAGAGTAAGTCAACTCAGGACCGGAAACAAATGTGAAGGTTGAGAAGGAATCTAGTAACAAAAAGCCTAAGGCTGGTGGTGGTAGGAAGAAAAAGCAGTTGAGTTAATTGAACTCTTGCCAGATGGTGAATAGTCTGCTGCTGTTTTGTTGTCCAGATGAAACAAAGCTCTTGGCCAAGCCTGCCCAAAATTCATACAATTAATTTCAAGTCAAAGTAACATTTATAATATCAATGATTATAAGATGGAGGAGTTTGCACATGGGAGAGTTTGGACGGGTAAAGATGTCTGTTGGGATTATGAGGAGGTCTGTTGTTCTACTTCTGCTGCTGTTGCCTTTTGCTTCTTGGCTGCTTAGGTTGTGATCTATTGGTCTGCTAAGCTCTGCTACTATGACAAGCTTGGCCTTAGTCTTAAGTTGGACTCATTTGTGGCTGGAGTTATGATATCAACCACTGATTTTGTGCAGCATACTTTAGCCCGGGTCTTATTTTGCCTTAGCAATGGTGGTTGAGCTAGTGTGGAGATGTTTGCCGTAGTGCTGCTGATGGTTTTGGATGCTGCTATTTTTGTGTGGTGTTGGTGTTGTGTGATGCTATGGTGTTGTTTGGTGTTGATGCTGTTTGGTGTTTGTTTGGTGTTGATGCTGCTGCTATTTGGTGGTCATGGTCAAGGTCATGTTTTGGTGCTAGTCTTCTATGCTCTGTGTAGACACCCCATTTTTGACCGTCCTCAAGACCTGGACGAACTGTTTGAACACTCGGTGATTATCCATGTTCGTGTCGTTTTGGAGTTCCCGGAGTTCTCGCTACGCGCCTTGCCTCAGGACCTCCGAACTTAACCGTTTTGTGTCTGGTTTTGCACCAAACACTTTGCTTTGCCTTGGAGGGGCAGGGAATCCTTGTGAGGCATCCCCACACACCACCGGCATGTGGCTAGAGGCCACCGGCTGATTGGTGTTGCCATCGGCACTATATTGTGCCGGTCGGCACTCTTTTGTGCCGGTCGTCACTTTTTGTGCCGGCGCGGCAGTCAATTTTTGCCCTGCCGACTACTGTTTAGTTGCTTTTTCAGATATTTTGAGGCAGCTGTATGGCATTGGCTTCTCCTCCATACCACGTGTATGGAGGGATGTCTCTCTTGTTTTGCTTAGTGACTAAGCTACAATTGCCTCCTCTATAAGAGGGGCCTTCCTCCTTGTTTCTAGGGATAGAAAAATTGAAAAGGAGAAGGAAGAGCTCTGGTTTTTAGGGTTTGCTTTGGTGTATCTAACCTATCTCTATTATCTCTCATTCTTTTGCCCTTGTGTGTGTTTGTGTCTCATTATTGCACACAAGCACATAGTATTTCACCTTCCTTGGTTTCTGAGGTTCCAAGAGGTTGTTCTTGCTGTTCTTGACTGGTTTGGAGCTCAAGAAAGCAACAACATCAACCTTTGTGAAGGTGGTCTTCAAGGGTAAGAAACTACCCCTTTTTACCCCATTTTTGCACTCCACTTTTTGCATAGTTTTGAACTGTTTTTGTGCTTAGCGTTTAATACAAAAAGTTCTGTTTTTTAGTCTCTTTTATTGTTGGTTAAGAGTGTTTTTGCTTTTGAGAGGTTTGAGCACCCTTAGGCCTTGAAAAGGGCCCCATTTTGTGCTATTTTTGTTGAGCTCCGGGCTTTTGGTGTTGGGTCTCTTCACCACTGAAATCTTGAGGGATTTCAGTGGTGAAGATGATGCCTTGAAGTCCCAAGAAGGAGAGGGTCACCCTCTCTCCTTGTTCCCTGAAAAGGACCTATTTTGCCTCTTGAGGGAGCCCCATGTTTGGTTGTTTGTTGGTTATGCCATGGCTGTATTTTGTGCTCATATGCCATATTATAACTTTGTCTCATGTTGGTTTTGGTCCCTTATGCATGCTTAGCATAGTTGCCATGTAATGCCTTGTATTGCCTTAACATGCCTTAGGTTGTTAGCCCTAATTTGAGCATGCTTTAGGCTTAGATTCATGAAGATTTTGTGCTTATCTTGACATGTTTTAGGTATTCATAAGTGTTTGGGTTGGTCTTGGCATGCTTAGTATGGCCTTTTTGCATTTTAGGCTTGCTAGCCTTGAGCATGAATGTGTAGCATGCTTTGTTTGCATCATTTCAATGGTTTGAGACCATTTGCCATGTTATTTCAGTCCATTTAACATGTTCATATGTTTGCATTGCATGCCTCTTTGATGTTTCAAGAGCTCATGTTGTATGTTCCTTGAGAGTGCATGTGCGCATGCCTTTTAATTTAAACCATTTAGATGCCATCTAGGTGGTCTTTTGGACTTAGTTTTATGTGTTAAAACTTTGTTTTTGGTCGCCTAAGTATTGCCATGTGTGGTTGTACTAAGTGTAGTTCATTGCCTCTTTGGTGAGCCTCAAGTACTTGGGCCTTTGCATGCTTTAATTGCTTGAATTAGTTGGTTTGGCATCATCTATTTGTGCAATTTCAGAGCTTATATTGCATGCTAGTTGTCCATGATATCCCCTTTCAAGTGTGCTAAGAGGTTGCTTGTTTATGCTTAAGGTGTTGGACCATAATTGCATGCATGTGTGTGTGTATTTTGGCCTTCATTTTGGTTTGGCCACTGATTTTAGGGCCTATTTGAGTTGCCTAAGTCATGTTTAAGACCATCATTTGCTTGCTTGCAAGCTTCCTCATGTTGCTTGTATGTTTTGCATAATAACATTGCATTGTTCATATTGCATGATAGCTAACATGACTAGGTTGCATTGCATCAACATGCATTCCTTGTCCTTTGATTTGGTGATAGGGATTGGGATTTTGGTTTGTTGGTTTGCATGCATTTGAGATTGAAAGTGCACATTTGATCCTTGGGCCATCATGCATGGGAATGCGTGATTGGTGCCCGAGAATCGAGGCACATGCCCCTTTGAGTCACAACATGATAAGGAGTGTGGTTGGTGCATACAATGGCTTGAATTGTATTGCCATGCAAGATTTTGCCCTCTGCTGCTGCTGCTGAGTTGCAGGTTCTGCAGACATTCAGTGCCGATCGGCAACATTTAGTGCCGGCCGGCATTAAATTATCAGCCGATGATTTCATTTTGTGCCGGTGGCCACATACTTCAGCCGGTGGTGTTTTCCCTCAGCCGGTGGTATCCCCCGTGCCTTGAGAAGTAGTTCTGAAACTTTGGCAGTTTTCAAAAAGGCAGAGCAGGGAAACAGAGGCAATCTAAGCATGGCAGTGCAATTCCGAGCCAGTCCCGAGCATGCGTTGCATCCGGCCCTCATCTCGAGGCGGCTTACTGCTTTAATTAGATTAATTAATTTACTTGATTAATTTAGTTGGACTGTAATATTTTAATTAGTTTGCGTAGCTAATTAATCTGTATTATTCTTTTGGTCCCTCCGTGTGAGGGCATAATTGTAATAAGTGTGGGTGAGTGGTTTGTATGTCTTCCAACCCCACTTCTTTCTTCCTTTTATTTACCTACTTATGATGGTAGATTAGGGCACGTCTATTTTAGCATACCTTATGCAATGCATGCGTGCATCCATGCATTTGTCTAAACATGCACCGGGCTCGGTACATCATACAAACTGCATCGTACTTTCAATTCCCAATTGAATACGTGATAGTTGTAGCATTTCACGTGCCATTTTAGGGTTAGCCGAGCCTACCCTAAATTGCATCCTCGCCTGTGTTGCATTAGCCACTTAACATGACCTAGGGACATGCATGTCTGCTAACTAGTTTCTTGTTTTGGCACGGAGTACGATATAAGTATTTTACGCTTTAGCATATCGCATGCGTGTGAATGTTGCCATGACAGTATGCTTACCATGCGGCTAAGTGCTTATGTGAGATAAACTGTTTGAATGCCTGTGGGTGGAGGTTGGGTTGCTTGAGTTGGAAAACTCATTGAAATCCGTATTTTAGCCTACTTGCGAGTAGCAAAACCCGAAACGCTTTCAAAAACAAACGGATGCAATGATTATTTCCGAATTAGGCAACCTAGTCTATATACTTGTTTGCTGTGTGCATAACGTAGTAAATCTAGGCTAATAACCGGTATAAGAGCATGTAATGTTCTCAAAATCGGATATCACGGTTAGTAGAGGCCGGTCTTCGAACCGGGCGAAAGGGGGTGCTCATAGCTGACCTTCCCCGATCGTACCCAAGCTCCCGAGCCAAGACATTTGGTGATGACGAACATGT
Source organism: Camellia japonica (assembly GCA_030407325.1). Classification (NCBI taxonomy): domain Eukaryota; kingdom Viridiplantae; phylum Streptophyta; class Magnoliopsida; order Ericales; family Theaceae; genus Camellia; species Camellia japonica. The sequence continues at coordinate 22,469,725 of JAPPVO010000036.1, read as the reverse complement.
GGCCTTCGGCACCGAGTCAGGGTTTCCTAAATTCCCCCATAAAAAAATATTTAGGTGGCGACTCTGTAATCTGGCAAAGCAGTCCATGTTTGGCACTACTTTTCAAAATCTATTTTTCTTCCAAGCGATTTGCCAGAGTTGGACTCTTTGGTTCAGATTAAGAACCGTGACACAAATCGAGTCCGAACTGTATCGAGGTCCCTCGCGGGCTTGTTACAGTTTCTATTTCGAGGCACCATACCTCGTTTTGCATTTCATTTTCCATTCAATGAGGTATGCGTGCCTCATTTTGCATTTCATTGCATCTCGAGGTACGCGTGCCTCGTTTCGCATTTCATTTTCCATTCAATGAGGTATGCGTGCCTCATTTTGCATTTCATTGCATTTCGAGGTACGCGTGCCTCCTTTTGCATTTCATTTTCCATTCAATGAGGTATGCGTGCCTCATTTTACATTTCATTGCATCTCGAGGTACGCGTTCCTCGTTTCGCATTTCATTTTCATTCAATGAGGTATGCATGCCTCATTTTGCATTTCATTGCATCTCGAGGTACGCGTGCCTCGTTTTGCATTTCATTTTCCATTCAATGAGGTATGCGTGCCTCATTTTGCATTTCATTGCATCTCGAGGTACGCGTGCCTCGTTTTGCATTTCATTTTCCATTCAATGAGGTATGCGTGCCTCATTTTGCATTTCATTGCATCTCGAGGTACGCGTGCCTCGTTTCGCATTTCATTTTCCATTCAATGAGGTATGCGTGCCTCATTTTGCTTTTCATTGCATCCTGAGGTATGCGTGCCTCACTTTGCATTTTATTTGCATTTCGTTTTGCATTTTGCATCCTGAGGTATGCGTACCTCACTTTGCATTTCATTTGCATTTCGTTTTGCATTTTTGCATCCATGAGGTATGCGTGCCTCATCTTGCATCTCATTTTGTACTTTCATCGCGCTATTTTGCGCACCTCATTGTTTTTCGCACCGGTCTGGCGAGACCTTAAACACGCGCGGTCTAGGAGACCTTAAATCCTTGGGAGGTGCAAGACCTTCATTCGCGTTGTCCCAAAGCACCGCGCTGTTTTGTGCATCTCATTGCATTTGACATGCATTCCATCACGGGATCTTGCGTATCGCACTGTCTTGTGCACCGCATCTCAATTCATGCATTGCCCCTCTGGTCTGGTGAGACCTTAAAACACGCACGGTCTAGGAGACCTTAAATCCTTGGGAGGTGCAAGACCTTCAGTGCATTAAGGCGCACACCTCCTTGCATTTGGCATGCGTCAAAAGCCGCGCGTTGGCGCGCATTTCAAAACATCATGCATCATCAGCATAAACAAGAAAACATGCATTGTCATGCATTGCATCCCGGTCTAGGAGACCTTAAATCCTCTGAAGGTGCAATTCCTTCGGTGTTTGTCGTGCCCGAACGACTCCGGTGGTCTGGTAAAGCCACCTGCCTGTTTTTGCGGTGAGTTCCTAGAAGACCAACTGGGACGGTGAAAACTAGAGTTTGAACGGCTCATGCCTAGAACGCAAAGGTTCGGGATCTCTGAGACTAAAAGTCTGGTTTAAATACCCAGGGGGTGTACCCTCGGCTTGAAATCTGTATGGAAGCCCCATAGGTTGAGGCGGCATGTTTACGCCTCAATTCTGGATACTGAACCAACCTAGTATATCGCCCTGTTGGTAAGATAGGGAAAGCTGCAATCATAGTCGTTGCATCATAGTGCATATGTCATGCATCATTGTAAATACTGCATATGTCATGCATTTCAAAAAAAATCCAAAAACAAAAACACATGCACATGTCATGCATCATTCTAAATATAGCGCATATGTCATGCATTTCAAAAAAAAAACATGCATACAACATGCATCATCGTATATAGTGCATATGTCATGCATTTCAAAAAAACCTGCATTTGTCATGCATCATCATTGTAGTATAGTGCATATGTCATGCATTTGCTGTAAATATCCATTTCCATTGCATTGTAGTTGCATGCATCCACTGCATCCCCTTCCATTTATGGCTTGCGCCTTTCCTTGTTGAGCTTGGTCTGGTATGTGCTCATACTTTTCACGTCAAAACACAGTTCTGCATGTGTACGCGCCTATTCCACGTTGGTATGTTGGTTTGAGGGTAGCGGCACCTTTTTTGTGCTAGACATGGCTTGTACGTGTACATGCCCTTCCTAGGCAAAACTTGGTTTGGCCTGCGTGCCATATCCATTGTATCCATTGTAGTTGCATGCATCCATTGCATCATCTTCCATTTATGGCTTGCACCTTTCCTTGTTGAGCTTGGTCTGGTATGTGTCCATACTTTTCACGTCAAAGCACAGTTCTGCATGTGCATCGCGCCTACTCCACGCTGGTATGTTGGTTTGAGGTTGCGACACCTTTTCTGTGTTAGACATGGTTTGTATGTGTGCATGCCTTTCCTAAGCGAGATACGGTTTGGCCCGCGCGCCATAATCGCATATTACACTGTAGTGTAATTGTTGCATCCGGCATTAGGATCATTGTTCTTTCCTCAGCGGGTCGCCACCCCACTTATGTCAATCCACCCAATACTTGTCCTTGTGTCCGTCTACATTACTCATGGTTCTGTGTGTATCGCGCCTACTCCACGCTGGTATGTTGGTTTGAGGTTGCGGCACCTCTTTCTATGGTAGACGGACTTGTTACTTCCATCAACCTATTTGACATTTGTGTGGTTTCGAATCGCTCACGATTGAATCATGATTCAATTGCTTTGCATGTAGTTTGCATAGTTTCAATTGCATATCATCTTGCATTCATTTCGCATTGTCATGCCTGTTGCTAACAATATTGTACCTGTCAAGTTTGCTTTCTTTGCAGGCACGATATTGTATGTACGGCTCATTTGAGGCCGGTGCAACCGGACGAGCCGCACATGTATTGTATCCTCCGAGTGAGACGTATTGAGAATTGCATAATTCTCTTACATCCTTTCTGCATTGTAGTGTAGATTGGTGCATGCTAGCTTAAAACTGTCGCATGCGTGCTTCGTTACAGCTTTCTTTGCATGATCATAAGTTATGCTCGGCCTTTTTGCATCGTCAGTTACATCTTGCCCCCGCCTACGGGCGCATACCTTATCTGCGGCTTGTATGCCTGTGCCTGAACTACGCTGGTTTGATTCCTAAAGGGGATACGTAGGCAGCTTGCGAGTTCAACCATTTGCGCTTTGTATGTTTGTCCAAGTCTTTGGCCTTGTCAAAAATGGGTCGTCTCTGGGCTTTGACATTCACTCCCGTCATTGTTATGACTTCCGAGTTCTGTCAAAGAGGGGCAACTGTAGACACCCCATTTTTGACTGTCCTCAAGACCTGGACGTCACCGTTTGAACACTCGGTGATTATCCATGTTCGTGTTCGTTTGGAGTTCCCGGAGTTCTCGGCTACGCGCCTTGCCTCAGGACCTCCGAACTTGACCGTTTTGTGTCTGGTTTTGCACCAAACACTTGTGCTTTGCCTTGGAGGGGCAGGGAATGCCTTGTGAGGCATCCCCACACACCACCGGCAGTGGCTAGAGGCCACCGGCTGGTTGGTGTTGCCATCGGCACTATATTGTGCCGGTCGGCACTCTTTTGTGCCGGTCGGTAGTCAATTTTGTCAAAATGACAATTTTGCCCTGCCGACTACTGTTCAGTTGCTTTTTCAGATATTTTGAGGCAGCTGTATGGCATTGGCTTCTCCTCCATACACGTGTATGGAGGGATGCCTCTCTTGTTTTGCTTAGTGACTAAGCTTACAAGATTGCCTCCTCTATAAGAGGAGGCCTTCTCTTCCTTGTTCTAGGGTTAGAAAAATTGAAAAGGAGAAGGAAGAGCTCTGGTTTTTAGGGTTTGCTTTGGTGTATCTAACCTATATCTATATCTCTCCTTCTTTTGCCCTTGTGTGTGTTTGTGTCTCATTATTGCACACAAGCACATAGTATTTCACCTTTCCTTGGTTTCTGAGGTTCCAAGAGGTTGTTCTTGCTGTTCTTGACTGGTTTGGAGCTCAAGGAAGCAACAACATCAACCTTTGTGAAGGTGGTCTTCAAGGGTAAGAAACTACCCCTTTTTACCCCATTTTTGCACTCCACTTTTGCATAGTTTTGAACTGTTTTTGTGCTTAGCGTTTAATACAAAAAAGTTCTATTTTTTAGTCCTCTTTATTGTTGGTTAAGAGTGTTTTGTGCTTTGGAGAGGTTTGACCACCCTTAGGCCTTGAAAAGGGCCCATTTTGTGCTATTTTGTTGAGCTCCGGGCTTTTGGTGTTGGGGTCTCTTCACCACTGAAATCTTGAGGGATTTCAGTGGTGAAGATGATGCCTTGAAGTCCCAAGAAGGAGAGGGTCACCCTCTCTCCTTGTTGTCCTTGAAAAGGACCTATTTTGCCTCTTGAGGGAGCCCCATGTTTGGTTGTTTGTTGGTTATGCCATGGCTGTATTTTGTGCTCATATTGCCATATTATAACTTTGTCTCATGTTGGTTTTGGTCCCTTATGCATGCTTAGCATAGTTGCCATGTAATGCCTTGTATTGCCTTAACATGCCTTAGGTTGTTAGCCCTAATTTGAGTATGCTTTAGGCTTAGATTCATGAAGATTTTGTGCTTATCTTGACATGTTTTAGGTCTGTTCATAAGTGTTTGGGTTGGTCTTGGCATGCTTAGTATGGCCTCTTTGCATTTTAGGCTTGCTAGCCTTGAGCATGAATGTGTAGCATGCTTTGTTTGCATCATCTCAATGGTTCGAGACCATTTGTCATGTTATTTCAGTCCATTTAACATGTTCATATGTTTGCATTGCATGCCTCTTTGATGTTTCAAGAGCTCATGTTGTATGTTCCTTGAGAGTGCATGTGTGCATGCCTTTTAATTTAAACCATTTAGATGCCATCTAGGTGGTCTTTTGGACTTAGTTTTATGTGTTAAAACTTTGTTTTTGGTCGCCTAAGTATTGCCATGTGTGGTTGTACTAAGTGTAGTTCATTGCCTCTTCAGTGAGCCTCAAGTACTTGGGCCATTTGCATGCTTTAATTGCTTAAATTAGTTGGTTTGGCACCTCTATTTTGTGCAATTTCAGAGCTTATATTGCATCTAGTTGTCCATGATATCCCCTGTCAAATGTGCCTAAGAGTTGCCTTGTTTATGCTTAAGGTGTTGGACCATAATTGCATGCATGTGTGTGTGTATTTTGGCCTTCATTTTCTTGGTTTTGGCCACTGATTTTAGGCCTATTTAGAGTTGCCTAAGTCATGTTTAAGACCATCATTTGCTTGCTTGCAAGCTTACCTCATGTTGGCTTGTATGTTTTGCATAAGTACATTGCATTGTTCATATTGCATGATAGCTAACATGACTAGGTTGCATTGCATCAACATGAATTCCTTGTCCTTTGATTTGGTGATAGGGATTGGGATTTTGGTTTGTTTGGTTTGCATGCATTTGAGATTGAAAGTGCACATTTGATCCTTTGAGCTATCATGCATGGGAATACGTGATTGGTGGCCCGAGAATCGAGGCACATGCCCCTTTGAGTCACAAACATGATAAGGAGTGTGTTTGGTGCATAAATGGCTTGAATTGTATTGCCATGCAAGATTTTGCCCTCTGCTGCTGTGAGTTGCAGGTTCTGCAGACATTCAGTGCCGATCGGCAACATTTAGTGCCGGCCGGCATTAAATTATCAGCCGATGAGTTCATTTTGTGCCGGTGGCCACATACTTCAGCCGGTGGTGTTTCCCCTCAGCCGGTGGTATCCCTCAGTGCCTTGAGAAGTAGTTCTGAAACTTTGGCAATTTTCAGAAAGGCAGAGCAGGGAAAACAGAGGCAATCTAAGCATGGCAGTGCAATTCCGAGCCAGTCCCGAGCATGCGTTGCATCCGGCCCTCATCTCGAGGCGGCTTACTGCTTTAATTAGATTAATTAATTTACTTGATTAATTTAGTTGGACTGTAATATTTTAATTAGTTTGCGTAGCTAATTAATCTGTATTATTCTTTCGGTCCCTCCGTGTGAGGGCATAATTGTAATAAGTGTGGGTGAGTGGTTTGTATGTCTTCCAACCCCCACTTCTTTCTTCCCTTTTATTTACCTGCTTATGATGGTAGATTAGGGCACGTCTATTTTAGCATACCTTATGCAATGCATGCGTGCATCCATGCATTTGTCTAAACATGCACCGGGCTCGGTACATCATACAAACTGCATCGTACTTTCAATTCCAAATTGAATACGTGATAGTTGTAGCATTTCACGTGCCATTTTAGGGTTAGCCGAGCCTACCCTAAATTGCATCCTCGCCTGTGTTGCATTAGCCACTTAACATGACCTAGGGACATGCATGTCTGCTAACTAGTTTCTTGTTTTGGCACGGAGTACGATGTAAGTATTTTACGCTTTAGCATATCGCATGCGTGTGAATGTTGCCATGACAGTATGCTTACCATGCGGCTAAGTGCTTATGTGAGATAAACTGTTTGAATGCCTGTGGGTGGAGGTTGGGTTGCTTGAGTTGGAAAACTCATTGAAATCCGTATTTTAGCCTACTTGCGAGTAGCAAAACCCGAAACGCTTTCAAAACAAACGGATATGCAATGATTATTTCCGAATTAGGCAACCTAGTCTATACTTGTTTGCTGTGCGCATAACGTAGTAAATCTAGGCTAATAACCGGTATAAGAGCATGTAATGTTCTCAAAATCGGATATCACGGTTAGTAGAGGCCGGTCTTCGAACCGGGCGAAAGGGGGTGCTCATAGCTGACCTTCCCCGATCGTACCCAAGCTCCCGAGCCAAGACATTTGGTGATGACGGACATGTGGCCTTCGGCACCGAGTCAGGGTTTCCTAAATTCCCCCATAAAAAGTATTTAGGTGGCGACTCTGTAATCTGGCAAAGCAGTCCATGTTTGGCACTACTTTTCAAAAAATCTGTTTTTCTTCCAAAACGATTTGCCAGAGTTGGACTCTTTGGTTCAAGATTAAGAACCGTGACACAAATCGAGTCCGAACTATAGCGAGGTCCCTCGCGGGCTTGTTACACTCTGCTATCTGGGGTTTTTTTTTGCAACAAGTCTTATTTATTGAGGTGCTAGTAAATGGTAGGATATGCTTAAGTGCTAGTAAATGGTAGGATGAATGATTGACTATGTTGGGTATGGTGTGGGTTGGTCTGTCCTAGATGTATGGCTGATTGTCTGTTGGTTGGTCTCTCATCAACTCTGGGGGTGCTAGCAAATTATAAGATGGGCTTTTTGGTGCCAACCTAATTGGGATGATTTAACTCATTGTGATGCTTTTGCACTCCCATTTTCTTTATTGATCTAATTTGCTTTGTATTTTGTTTTTGTTTATTCCATCAATAAAGTTTCTTTTTTGCTGATAAAAAAAAAAAAATGGAGAGATGTCTTCTTGAAGCTTTAGAAGAAAATAAAAATAAAAATTTTTAAAAAAGCACAAATTTCGTCATATCATGATTTTGACTATGTAGCACATTTGGTCTAGATTTAAACAACGAAATTTAGGTCTGCAAGATTTATTCCTTGGTTAATTGTAAGGCAAGTGTTACATGCTATTCTAAAATAAAGCTAGAAGTAATGTGATATATATATGATTAGCTCTTAGTGGATACCTGAGTAAGATAGGTAGCTTGTATCAATGACAAGGACCATGCTTGATGTCGAGCTGCCATGTCAAGAGGACTAGAAGTTCTTGTGGTCTAACCAAATTTGAACTAATTAATTTTACAAACACACACACATAGATATATGTATGTATATATAAGTGTAGGAAAACATTAATAAATTATAAATTCTATTGAAAAAATTACCTAATTAGATGTGTTTGTCAAGTTATTCGGAGCATAGTGAACATGAATCTTCAGCTTCCATAGCATCCATTGTTGCGTCTTGGTTTGCTTTATGACCAGATGTATCTCTCTATAAATTAGACGAGGAGACACCTAATCCATACATGCAAACACGCCCATGTTTTTCTTTACCCATTACTTGTCTAAATGTATCATTTGGGCCCCTATTTGATAAATTTGCATTTAAAGTTGTCCTCTCATTCATTTCATCCTATAAGGTTGCAATAAATATAACTTAATATATATTTTTCAATCACTCAACACTATAATGTGGAAATTTTAACTAATCTACAAGTTCAAATGGACAGATAATTATTTAGTACATATTATCATTGCTTTCGTTGCCTCAGGGGTTCCAGTCTCCTTTGTATAACATACTTTAAACATGTGAGCACGTGTTGAAGAGTGTCCCAACTTATTCTTCTACAAAATAATATATTCAAAAATATAAATTATATTATTCTGTCACATCATGCATACATTATCATATTAAATATACAACATGAAAAGATGAATTAACCTGCTCTTTTCGAACACGTGGAAATTTTTTTGTTCCAGTAGTATGATTATACTTTCGCTCTGCATGACTTGCTTTGTTTTCATCACTTTGTGCCTAAAATTACAAATGAATAAATTAATGGTACCCAAACTATAGCAGCAAGTAAAAGAACATATAATGATCAGATCGAGTATACCTTTACTTCTTCGATGGCCCAATACTTAATAAGGTGTTCCCACTAATCAGCATATACTCTACTATCTTTATAATGTTTTTGTTGGTCAAAACTCAAGTGGTTTTTATAATAATTTTTCTTTATGCTTGCCTTCCAATCTTTTAACTTCTTACTAGAGCACTTCATAACCCAATTCCTAGCATGACTTGGAAGATCAAACTTTGACTAGAGAGAGAGAGAGAGAGAGAGAGAGAAGAATAAAATAATAGAAAACTAATCTTTCCACATAAAAAATTAAAAATAAAAAAAATTATAAAGAGTGTTGTTTTAATCATATTACTCATGTTTACTATTTTTCACATGTAATCTTCGCACAATATTGTGTCATCTACTTGTACAAGTGCCCATTTGTGATCTTTGTAATGTTTTGGGACTTTATGCCAATTCTTGTAAGTGAGTGGTGCATTTTTCCCATCATGCACAATAGTTCCAATGAACGATGATAACTTTGTTGCCAATTTGTCATCAGGTTGGCCAAGTTTGTTCCAATTGACTATTAGGTGCTCATCATCACGAGTACCCCAAATATTTGAGTGGGATCTCTAGTTTTCTTTTGTCCACTAGCACTATCTAGTTATAAAAAATAAAAAAATAATAATACTAATAATAAATTATATACAAAAAAATAATATGACATTTTTATAAGGTTTAAACTTGCATACCTGCATTATTATTGGGCTGACTAGAGTTTGGTTGAATCGCAGATGGAGTTGACTCACTAAACTCACCAACATTGCCTGAGCAAAACTGAAGATATGGGTCCATAGGCTTTTTGCTTTATAAATGAATCCTAGTATGATTCAAGTAAAATAGACAAATCAAATTGTAAACTTTGAATGATCCAAATAAATTATTTGCAAATGAACAAAATACTTGAAGAAAATTAACAAAGAAAAATTGTGTATTCACCTTTATTGCGTTGCTATCTTGATAGCGACTAAATGTAACATATAGTGAATAAATATTTTGTAGCCACATATGAAAATCACATAGTTAAATTGAAAATGCATTATTCATTCTTCAAACAATCAATTAAATCAACAAAAACAATGATAAAGAAAGAGAGCAAAATGAAACTATAGAATTGTTTTCAAATATAAATAACTAGCAATGTTCAACAGGTTTAACAATCACATAAGATCTAATTTTTCCTCGTCTCTATCATCATGAACATCATTGTCTCTCAACACCATGTAAAACCCATTTAATGTAACCCTTTGTGAAGTCATCACATACTAAGTGATCAAATGCAACTAACCGAGTAACGGGAAGTGTAAGTCCACACTTGATGCATGGACATATGATTTTATCCTCATAACTAGCATTAGTAAATGCAAAATCGAGAAACATGTCAACTCCTTTCTGGTATGCATCACTTAATCTTGATCGATACATCCATGTCTTATCCATAAGTAAACAATCCCGATTAAACAAGTGTCCAAAGTGTTTCTAGAACATAAAAAAAATGCATATATCAATAACAAGTATTTGTAAGTTATGATTGACAAAAAAAAACTAAACATGATTTTGCAAGAACTATAAGATACTAACAACAATGTAGAACATAACATATTCAATATATTGGTGCATGACTATAAGGCAATTCATGTCGAGAAAACATGTGAAAGAAATTATATTACAAAGTCAATACAATATCATTATTTCAATAGCAATTCATATGGTGGTATGTAACAATAAATGTCTAAGTCATGACAGAAAAGAAAAAAAAGGTGGGAGTGACAAATCCAGGGTCCCAAACATCATCTTTATTTATTTTTTATTATTTATAAGTAACATCATCTTTATTCTTTTACACTATAACAAATTGATAAGGTGGTTATTAATTTAAATATAAAGGAGAACAAAAGTCAAAAGGAGAGACTGTTGTATATATCTTAACCCTTTTTCAAGTTCTTTAAGAGTGGTAGGAATTCAATAATACCACATGCAAACCAGATTCAGATTACCTGCTCATATTAAAGCTCAAATAGATCTAATTGTTGAAAAATCTAATTATTCCTTTATTCATTGTTTGATTTGCATTGGATAAAAAAAATATGAATGTAGGATTACTACTATATTTATCTTTTTTTCCAATCTCTCCATAAATATTTCTTCATAATCTTTACTTTATCAAAATTTCTTCATATACGTGGTTTTGAAAAAAATTATAAATAAATAAATAAAGGCAAAATAAAAAGGCCATGTTTGGTTTGTTTTTTAATTATTTTTTTAAAAAAATATATAAACTAATTTGATAAAATAAATATCAAAAAATATTTTTAAATTTTTTAAAATTATTTTTTGCCTTCTAAAATATAAAATTATATAAAAATAATAAGTGTTTTAATTTTTAGTCAAGGGTAAAAGAGTCTTTTATTTTATTTTCCAGCTCATGATATATAATCCCACACCTACCCCATTACTAATAATCCTACAAATTTGTTGGATTAATTATCTATTGGATTAATAATCTTGAAACAAAATTTCAAAACAAACATAGGATTATCGGGCCACGGATTAATAATTCTAATCTCATACTTTAATCCTGTCAATCATACATGCTCCTAAAGTGTTATTTAATTAATTTTTTATTTTTTATTATTAAGCTGGAGTCAAAACCTATCAAAGGTATACTGTAACAGCAAAATCAACAATTAAAAGTAAAGTCAACAAACCAAATTTATGGCCACATTTTCATTGTTTCAACATGATTCGCAATATAGAATCTGTCTAAGAACCAAAGTCAACAATTAAAAATTACAGCTAACTTCAAATAGATGAAAACATAAAAGAACATCAAAATCACCCTGCTAGTGACAAGATAAGAGTTTAACTGAATGACCAATGTCAGTGAGTTAGAACTGGCACATATTTTAGTCTAACGATGCACATTAAAGTCATGTTTGATTCATAAGATTAATAAGGAGGTATTAATAATTCTATCAAAATTAGCGTGGTATTCACTATCCAATTGGATTAATAATCCCACCCCTACCCCATTACTAATAATCCTACAAATTTGTTGGATTCATTATTCATTGGATTAATAATCTTAAACCAAAATGTTAAAACAAACATGACATAATTGGACCTACGGATTAATAATCCTAATCCCATGCTCTAATACATCCAATCAAACATGCAAATTACAAATTACTCGAGAGGGCCAACCTAATCTTGAATTAATTACTTAAACAGGTCAAAACTATCAGTTGAGGAAATCAACCTTACTTTTATATACATTTTGCAGCATATATATACACATACAGGATAACAAACACTTGTTTGAAATCCTAAAATGTAGAGCAGTTTGAAACTGTTTCCTAACATTTCAAATGAATTCAAAATAGAGAAACTTAAGGACTGTTACAATCTATTACAATCCTGTGATATGCCCCCTCAAGATGGAGCGCGGGAGAGAAGTCCAATCTTGGATTTGAGATCAAGAAAACGAATACGGTGAAGAGGTTTAGTGAGGGCATCGGCAAGTTGATTTGCTGAGGATACATGAGCAACCCGAAGGACACCATTTTGCACTTGGTCTCTGATGAAGTGATAATCAATGGCAACATGTTTCATTCTGGAGTGGAACACGGGATTGGAGCAGAGTTGGGTAGCACCAACATTATCACAATATAAAACAGGACAGCAAGGTAGTTGAACACCAAGATCAGTGAGAAGATAGCAAAGCCAGTTGAGCTCAACTGCTGCATTAGCGACTGACCAGTATTCCGCTTCAGTGGAAGATCGTGCAACAGTTTTCTGTTTCTTAGAACTCCAGGAGACTGGATTACAACCAAGATAGATAACATAAGCACTGATGGATGAAAAATCATTCTTGTCACCTGCCCAATCGGCGTCTGCATAGGCGTGTAAATTCAATGGAGACTGGCGATGTAGTTGAAGGCCGTCATTAATAGTTCCACATAGCGTAAAAGACGTTTAACAAAGTTCCAATGATCGGTTGTTGAAGTGTGCATGTACTGGGAGAGCTTGTTAACCGCAAATGCAAGATCTGGTCTGGTAATCAAAAGATATTGAAGGCTGCCAACAACTGTTCTGTACTCGGTAGGATCAGACAAAGCAGAGCCTGATTTTAACAAAGGTGGACTAGTTGGAATGGGAGTGAGCACAGGTTCGGCATCAGTCATATGAGTTCTGGCTAAAATATCCAAAATGTAACGCCTCTGAGATAATAAAATCCCTTGCTGATTTGGGACGACCTCCACAGCCAAAAAATAAGAGAGCTGTCCAAGATCCTTAATTGAAAAGCGATGAGCAAGAACATCAACAAATGAGTTGATCATCTGAGTGTTGTCTCCAGTGATGATTAAGTCATCCACATAGACAAGTATATACATTCTATGACCAGCAGTAGTGAGAACAAAGAGTGAAGTATCTGCATGAGAATTTTCGAAGCCTGAGGTAAGAAGGAAAGTTCGAAGTTCATGATACCAGGCTCTCGGTGCTTGTTTGAGGCCATAGATGGCCTTTTGAAGTTTGAAGACATAAGATGGATGATCTTGATCAACAAAACCTATGGGTTGTTGCATGTAGAAATTCTTGGAGAGGTGGCCTTGTAGAAAGGCATTGTTAACATCTAGTTGACGTAAGGACCAACCCCGAGATACGGCAAGACTGAGGACAACACGGACTGTCGTTGGTTTTACAACAGGGCTGAAAGTGTCTAGATAATCGACACCGGGTCTTTGATGAAATCCTTTGGCGACCAAACATGCTTTGAACCTGTCAATAGAGCCATCAGAGTTACGTTTAATTCGAAAAATCCATTTGCACCCAACTATATTCATGGTAGAATCAGATGGGACAAGTTCCCATGTTCCGTTTCTAACTAACGCATCACACTCATTAGACTTGGCTTTACGCCAGCGTGGATCTTTAAGGGCAGTAATCACGGTAGTTGGTTCAAGGTCATCGGATTTGGAGAGTTGGGTATGAAGGTTCATTTTAGTGATGGGTTTATGAATGTGGTTCTTTGCTCAGGTGGTCATTGGGTGAGTTGGAAGGGGATGAATTTCAGAGGGGTTAGGAGGAGGCGACTTTGGGATATGTAGTAGTGGATCGATTGAGGGTGTGAATGAAGGTGAGTGTGAGTGGGTGGTCTGGTTTGTGGTAATAGATGGAACCTGTACTGGAGTGTGTGTTGGAGCTCCACTTTGAGGTTGCTGAGAGACGATGACTTCAGATGTTGTATTGAGTGGCGGCTGGGAAGAGGGTGCGAGAACTGGAATTGGTGCAGGAATCCAAGTGGCGATGAGGTTGGGGAGAGGATTAGAGGACGGTCCAGATAGTGAAGAGTATGGAAAGTGGGATTCAACAAATTTGACATGTCTTAAGACATAGATTTTTGAGGTGGAAGGATCAAGACAGTAGTATGCACTTTGAATGAGAGAGTATCCAAGGAAAACACACGGCTTGGACCGTGATTCAAGCTTGTGTGAGGTGTAAGGTCTGAGCCAAGGGTAGCATAAGCAACCAAAGACCCTTAATTTAGAGTAGTTGAAGGCTGTCAGAAAGATTTGGTGGTAGGGTGAGGAGAGATTTAAAGTGGGAGTAGGCATTCTATTGATAAGGTAGACTGCTGTAGCAAAGGCATAAGTCCAGTAGGAGAGGGGTAAAGAAGCATGAGTGAGGAGAGCTAGACCGGTTTCGACGATATGAAGGTGTCGTCTTTCAGAGTAACCATTGTGTTCAGGTGTGTGAAGGGGAGTGATGAGATGTGATATACCATTAGTGGAAAGAAAATTAGCTAGGGAAAGGTATTCACCACCGTTGTCTGAATAGAGTGTTTTGATGGTGGAAGTGAAGTGTTTTTCACAATGGCTTTGAATCGTATGAAGACTTCTTTGACATCAGATTTGTTTTTGAGTGGGTAAAACCAAATATATTTACTGAAATGATCAATGAAGATTACATAATATTTAAAGCCATTATGTGAGTAAATGGGAGAGGTCCAGACATCAGAGAATATGACTTCAAGAGGTTTAGTAGAGACAATAGTAGAATTGGAGAAAGACAATTTGTGGCTTTTATTGCAAAGACAAGCATTACAGGAAAAATCAGAAGATAAAGATGAAGATAAGCCTAAGGCATTGCTAGAAACAATATGCTTGAGAATTGGAAAAGCTGGATATCCTAAGCGATGGTGCCAGTCAATGGTTGTTGTCTTGATTGTGGAGAAAGCAAGTAAAGGGGAGGAGGTTGGCCACTCATATACGCCATCTTTAGTCTGTCCCTGCAGCAGTGTGGCCCCGGTGTGAAGTTCCTTCACAAGAAAAGTGGATGGTAAGAACTCAATGGAAACATTGTTAGAAGTGCAAAATTGTGAAATAGAGATTAGGTTCTTTTTCATAGATGGAACACACAGAACATTGTTTAATGTAAAGTTTTGGTGAGGAGTTTTGAGAGAGGTGGAACCAGTGTGGGTGATGGCAAGATTGGAGCCATCGCCGATCATGATGTCATCAGTGCCAATGTAGGGAGCATGCAATGAGAGGTTGTTGAGATCAGATGTGACATGGTGTGATGCACCACTGTCCAAAAGCCAGGATGGCGTGGTGGAAGGTTGGGTGGCAAGATGAGCTTGTGGTTGCCAGGGTGTGCCTTGTGGGGAAGAGCGGGAGGTGGGGAAAGAGGGAACTGGTACAAGACGAAATGAAGGACAACATTTGGCAGTGTGACCCTGAAGCTTGCAAATTTGGTAGTGACCAAGGTATGGCCTGGGTGGAGGACATGTGCCCTGTGATGAATGGGGTCCTGTAGTGGTTACAGCAGGTGGGTGGTTGGTGGAGTTGAGGGATGGGCGCCAATTTGTGGTGGTAGTGTTTTGTGGTCGGGAAGGACGCCAGTTTCTGGTGTTGGTTTTGTATGTGGGATTTGCAGTGGCTGGAAAATGATGTGGCTCAGGTTGGATGCTTTGAAGGGAGGCATCAAAATTGAGGAGTTTTTCATGAAGTTCTTCAAAAGTGATAGAGGTATCTCTAGCTTGGACAGCTCGGACTAATTCTTTGTATTCATCACCGAGGCCATTGAGGATTTTGTCTGTGATTTCTTCTTCATCCATTGGAGCGCCAAGAAGAGCAAGATCATCGGCTCGAGTTTTGACAGTTTGCATAAACTCAGTGATGCTGAGGGAGCCTTTGGTGGTGTTTTTGATTTGGGTTTTGATTTGTTTGATACGGCCTCGAGAGGGTTTATGTAGACGTCCCCGAACGTCCTAGGAGGGAAAATCCCGTTTTGTTCATTGGGCACAGTTCAGGATTCAATGTCACGGTCCTGTATCTAATCTCGCAGAGTGTAATGCAAGACTGATGAATCATCAAAGAGTCCAAATCCGGCAAATCGTTTTGAAAACAGATTTTTAGAAAGAAGTGCCAAACATGGACTGCTTTGCCAGATACAGAGTCGCCACCTAAATATTTATTTTGGGGGATTTAGGAAACCCTGACTCGTGCCTAAGGCCACGTGTCCGTCATCACCAAAGTTGCCTCGGCTCGGAAACTTGGGTACGATTGGGGAAGGTCAGCTATGAGCACCCCACTCGCCCGATCAAAGATTGGCCTCTACTAAGCATGATATCTTGTTTTTGAAAACACATGTGCTCTTATACCGATTATTTAACCTAGAATTACTATGTGATGCGCACAGCATACAAGTATAGACTGGATTGCCTAAGTTGGAACAAAGCATCGCATATCCGTTTATTTTGGAAAATGGATTGAGGTTTGCTACTCGCAAGTAGACTAAAACACGGGTTTCGACGAATTATTCCAGTTCAGGCAACCCAACCTTCACCCACAGGCATTTAGGCAGGTATATCATATAAGCAGTTAGCCTCATGGCAAGCATGCTTTCATGTTAACACTCACATACATGCAAGATGCTAAAGCATAAACACTCACAGTGTACTCCGAGCCAAAACAAAAACTAGTTAGTAATCAATGCATGATCCCAGTTCATGTTAGCAATGGCTAATGCAACGCATGCAAAATGCAACTAAGATAGGCTCGGCTACCCTAAGAATGGCATGTGAAATGCGACAACTCGATACACGTATTCAAGTTGGAATTGAAATACTATGCAATTAGTATGATGCGCCGAGCCCGGTGCATGCAAGACAGATGAATGGATGCAAACATGCGAGCATAAGTATGCTAATCGAAACATGCCCTAAACTAACCATCATAAGCTAGTAAGTAAAAGGGAGAAAGACGTGGGGTTGGAAGATATACATCGCACACACGCACACTTATTACAACATTGCCCTCCTCGGAGGGTCCGAATAAATAATACAGACCGAATAAATAATTAACTACTCTAGCTAATTAAATATTACAAAACCCTAAATTAATTAACAAATTAGTTACAAAGGGAGGCCGCTGCAGCCCCGCCTCGAAATGCTTGGATGATGTATGCTCGATTCGCCTCGGAAACCCGTCGCCATGCCACTGTTGCCTCTATTAGCACTGTTCTGCACCTCTGAGAATTGTGAAAATACTTGTGATGCTTCTGGAACACTCCATAGCACTGTGGGATGTCACCGACCATAATGCAAGTCCACCGGCCACTGGGATACAGTAATCAACCAAAAGTGGGGCCATCGGCTAGACTTTGGTAGCCGGCCGGCACTAAAAGTGGCCGACCGGCCATTTCTTCCTGCAGAGCACTGGTTTTGCTGCAACAGAGGACAGACAGTGCATGGCAAAGCATTTTCAAGACAATGTGTGAATAGCCACTCTCTCTATCATGTAATGAACTCAAGGGAGTATGGCCCTCGGTCCTCAAGCCACCAATCACACATTTCGATGCATGATGGCCAAAGAAGCCAAGTGTGCAACTCAATATGGAATGAAATGCACAAAACACATAAAGGGCCCCAACCTCTATCATGATTGATCAAGTGGCAAGGGATGCATGCTCAATGCTATGCACCCTAAGCATGCAAACAAACTAATGCAAAATGAGTATGCTAGCAAGCAATATGCAATAGGCATACAACCTAACTATGCAAACATGCAACCTAACATACACAAAGCTATGGACTATATGGAACACACAATGCTATATGAACTATGGCATGCTCAATACAACTAACCACCTCACATACACAATGCAAGGAGTGACATGGCATACACAATGCTAACAACATAACATGCACAACACATTGTAACATGGCATACACAATGCAAGATGGACTTAAACTAAAATGAATGGGCCTCAGCCACACTCAAATCAGTGGCCAAACATGATGAAAACAATGCAATGACACACATGCAAACATGCAAGAATGCAAGGGACCAAACCTAGGGCATAACATGCAACTCTACCAAGGCATGGCAGGGATGAAATATAGCGTACAATGGGACATTTTCCAGCTCGAAAATGACATGCAAGAGGGTCCTGAAACATGCAAACACCTCACTCAATGCATGTAGGGTGGCCCCAAAACTCAAAGCTAGGCAAGGGTATTGAACTACAACCATGCATAGCAAGCATTATTCGACCATGAGGCATAAAAACAGAGCTAAGGAAGTCCAAAACATGCACAAAATTAGTTTAAGGCATGGCCAAAAAGTGCTAGAATCAAGGACCGAAATAGCATGCAACACAAGCTAGTAAAGGGGATTTGCACTACAAGTATGTGAGGCAATAAAGAGGCTACCAAACCAGAAAAAGTCAGAGGTATGACATGCCAAATAAACCCCAAAAACCCACTGAAACATGGTCTATGCATGCAAGAATGATATGTTCCTTTGAAAGACCAAAAGGAGGGTTATTCTACACATGCATAATGGACATCCAAAAAGACAAAACCACCTCTGGACAGAGGTTATGACGGCCCTAAAACTCACTGAAAATGGAATGAAATGAGGCTAGGAAGCATGCAAGTAAAGGCTCCTTTGAAAGGCCATGAAGAGGGTTACTCAACACATGCAAGATGGACATCCAAAATGAAAAAAAAAGGCTCTAGACAGAGCCTATGTAGGTCCTAAAACCCACCAAAAATGGCCTGAAACATGCTCAAGAAGTATGCAAATACAGGCTCTTTTGTAAAGCCAACAATGCTAGTAAACAAGACAAGGGGTGAGAGGGTCACCCCTCTCTGATTTTGGGGCTCAAAATAGCATGCTAGCCACTGAAAATCCACTGGATTTCAGTGGCTAAAAGGCCAAACAAAGCACAATACAAAGGCCTTAATGTATGGCTCAAAACAAGATGAAAACAAGCATGCAAGGGGGTAGATGACCCCCAACAGAAAAACAACCTTAAACAAACTTCAAGAAGAGCTCAAAATAAAACTTTTTTTAGTTCATGAAAAAACCCAAAAATGCTTGCAAATATAACTAAGATATGAAGCAAAATAGGGACCAAAAGGGGAATAAGAGAGTTACCCTTGTAGCCAAGAAAGACAGCAGCTTCTGGACCAAGAAAATGGCTCCTCAACCTCTGAAAATAAGCTCCAAGGTGCTTAGATGGATGATGGAGAAGTGTGGTTGTGAGGTGTAGTGCAATGGGGCCAAGAACCTAGAACTTTTGGGACCAAAATAGAGAGGTGTATAGAGATAGGTGTATGTATGCCTTGGCCAAAAATCTGAACCCTTGCAATGGAGAGGGAGGGCTTCCTTTATAGACCAAGGAGACCAAAGCTTCTCCAAGAAGCCAAGAAGCAAGGCCAAAGATCCTCCATACACGTGTATGGAGGATCCAGTCTGTGCCCTCCAGCTGGCATCCATTCAGTCTGTAGAATACGCAGGAAGGCCGCCGGCCAGCAAAATTGGTCGGCCGGCTACTATAAATGGTCGGCTTGCTACTTATTTGGTCGGCCAGCACATTGTTCTGGTCGGCCGGCACATTGTTTGGTCGGCCGGCAGGAAAAATCTGCTCTGCAGGTCCAACTTCAAACGGGTATAACTCCTTTATATGAACTCCTTTTCGGGTCATTCTTGTGTCCAAATTGAAGCCCCGGAAGTTAGCTTTCCCATGGCACCAGTCTTGTATCAAAATTCCAACTATGAAAAAAGTTATACTAGTTTTGGTGAAGGTTGCTCAGTTTCGATCCAACCGGGATGATGCCCAACTTCAACCAATCATATCTCCCCCATCCGAAGTTGGCCTTAGGAGATTCTTGAGTGAAAAACGAAGCCCCAGAAGTCTTCTTTCCAACGGTGGTGGTCTCATAGCTTAAATTCGAGTGCATAGACAGATAAGCCTAATTTAGCGAGGACCTCCTGACTCTCTTTTAGCGATTCATGCCCAACTACTTTCTTAACTAAATTTCTTCTCTCCACTCCTCTTTTCTTCAACTCCGAACCTCCAAACAAGGTGTTTTGAAAGATTTTTCAAAGAATTCATCTCTCTTTCATTCATTTCCACTTTGTCTTTGCTCGGTTTATCGAAAAGCGCATCATTTGACAAAATGCGAGCCTCGAAACATCGTAGGAACTTTATTTCAAAAATATTTTGAAAGAGAGGATTTTAAGATCCAAAATCTTTTGGTCCAACAATGGGGTGTGAGGTTTGGATTTGACGCTCTCCTTGCCAAAGAAACTGACCTTTTGCATAGCATAGCCTGCACATCTTTCACCACCAAAGAAAACCATCAGTAGCGCCAAAGTTTTAAGGCCAGTCAAAAATGGGGTGTCTACAGTTGCCCCTCTTTGACAGAGCTCGAAGTCATGAAATGACGTGAGTGAATGTCAAAGCCCAGAGACGACCCATTTTTGACAAGGCCGAAGACTTGGACAAACAAACAAAATACCGATAAATAAATGGTTGCGCCCGTAGGCTGCCTACGTATCCCTTTGCAAGGAATCAAACCAGCGTAGTTCAGGGGGCAGGATGCAAATGATATGCAGGAAGACTTTGATAATTGGACTTATACGCTACGCGAAGCCGGTTCAAAAATTAGACTTATACGTTGTGCGAAGCCGGTTTGAAAATTGGACTTATACGCTACGCGAAGCCAGTTTGAAAATTGGGGATTTATGCCATGCAATACAATGTAAAAATGCAATGTAATAGCTAGAAAGCGAAGGTACCTTACAGGGGCAATTTGCAATGACCTACCTCATGCTGCTGGGACCTTCCCCTTCTTCTTGGTTGAACCGCAGGTAATACTTTTCTCCCTGGCCATGGTCGCAGCTTTCCCTATTCTCCAACGGGTGACAGACTAGGTTGGATCAGTATCTAGAAGTGAGGCGCATACAGATGCTATCTCAATCTATGGGGCTGCCATACAGATTTCAAGCCGAGGATATACTCCTGGGTATTTAAACCAGACTTTAGTCTCGGAAATCCTGAACCTTTGCGTTCTAGGCATGAGCCATTCGAACTCTAGTTTCCACCGTCTCAGTTGGTCTCCTAGGAACTCACCGCAAACACAGGCAGGTGGCTATACCAGACCACCAGAAGTCGTTCGGGCACGACAAACACCAAAGGAATTGCACCTTTAGAGGATTTAAGGTCTTCTAGACCAGACGATAAAACAGATATGATGCAATGGATGTAACAGATGTGATGCAATAGATAATAGATGCGATGCAACAGAGAGTACAATAGATGCAAAGGGTGACATACTCCAACCACGCTGGACTCGTGAGTGGAGGAAGAACAAAGAAAATCAATCATGAGCGCGTTCCACGCAACCTAAGATAAATTCCAAACACGTTGAAATCATGTGAGGAAGAAGAGGCTCCAATCACGCTGAAATCGTGAGAAGAGGTAAACAAATTCCAAACAAGCTGAAATCATGTGAGGAAAAGAACACTCTAACCACGCTAAAATTGTGAGAAGAGGCCTAAAAAACAACCGCCCAGGTGCGCACTCGACGCAACCTGAGATAAATTCCGAACACGCTGAAATTGTGTGAGGAAAAGAACACTCTAACCACGCAGAAATCGTGAGAAGAGGTCAGAAACCGCTCGGGCTCGCGCTTCACGCGTCCCGAGATATAACTTGCCCAGGGCCGCGCTTCACACGTCCTGAGATAAATTCCAAACACGCTGAAATCGTGAGAGGAGGTCCAAAAACAACCGCTCAAGTGCGCGCACAATGCAACCCGAGATAAAATCCAAACACGCTGAAATCGTGTGAGGAAAAAAACACTCTAACCACGCTGAAATCGTGAGAAGAGGCCTGAAAAACAACCGCCCAGGTGCGCACTCGACGCAACCTGAGATGAATTCCAAACACGCTAAAATCGTGTGAGGAAAAGAACACTCTAACCACGCAGAAATCGTGAGAAGAGGTCAGAAACCGCTCGGGCTCGCGCTTCACGCGTCCCAAGATACAACCCGCCCAGGGCCACGCTTCACGCTTCCTGAGATAAATTCCAAACACGTTGAAATCGTGTAAGGAAAAGAGACACTCTAACCACGCAGAAATCGTGAGAAGAGGTCCAAAAACAACCTGCCCAGTGCGTCTACAACGCAACCTGGGATAAATTCCAAACACGCTGAAATCGTGTGAGGAAAGGGACACTCAAACCACGCAGAAATCGTGAGAAGAGGTCCAAAAACAACCCGCCCAACGCGTCTACAACGCAACCTGGGATAAATTGCAAACATGCTGAAATCGTGTGAGGAAAAGGACACTCAAACCACGCTGAAATCGTGAGAGGAGGTCCGAAAACCGCTCGAGCTCGCGCTTCACGCGTCCCGAGATACAATCCTCCCAGGGTCGTGCTTCACGCGTCCTGAGATAAATTCCAAACACGCTAAAATCATGTGAGGAAAAGGGACACTCAAATCACGCTGAAATCGTGAGAGGAGGTCCGAAACAAACTATCAGGCGCGTGCCCGACGCAACCTGAGAAAGTCTCGGAGGACAACGATCCCAAATGCTACTCAGCATAAAAGGATAAACGATAGAAGATAACACAAGATGCAAATAAATGCAAGTAAGGTCTGCATGACAATACAAGTGGAAGAGTGCATAACAATGCGGGTGGAAGGGTGCATAACTTTGAAGCAGGCTTGATCTTGCGCTTGAGGTAGAGGCACACTCATACTTCGGAGCATTGACAACGCTTGACAAGGTACATCTGGAATACAATCACGGAATTTTCTGAAGTTGAAACACACTCAGATGCTTCGATTTTTGCTCTTTTCTTTTGCTTTGTAGTCTGGAACCTATATAGCTTCAGATTGGTCCTGGTTTTACTGTTCTCACATGACCTGGGTCGAACCCTGCGGTTTTATGAAAGAACATATTTTGCACGAATGTAGAGAATGGCACAGCACTCTGAGCACAAAACGATTTGATTTTTGAAATTGAAATTGAGAAAAGAGTTCTCAACCGGGTATTGAGCCTACCACTGAACGCAGCGCACCACGACTCAATCAAAGTAAAACAAATGGTAAACAACCTAAACACATCGAGTAACACTCGAAAAGACTCAAAATAAGAATTGAGACAAAACAAAAGACACGACACTCAGACGTGCACAGGGAGCCTGTTTCTTCGGGTATTGTTTCCCACCCTTTCTTATTTGTGATTTGTCACATCACTCGGCCCTCACGCTCTATTTTTTTCTGAAAAAGCCCTTTTCTCACTTTTTCTCTCATTGCACATCTCTCTATTCTTTAATCTCTCATTTTTTATCCCTCCCCTGGGTGGTTGATGGATAAGCAGGAAGTTGTGGGCTCTTGCCCCTGGTGTTCTACCAGATTCCCATTCTTGTTCACAACAGTGAGTTTCCCACAGAGGGGTTGTGCTACAACTGGGTGTGTAACAAATCTGCAGCTGACATCGGTTGACGATGCTCTGCTGGGGAGTTTGGACGCGATCGGATCTGTCCAGATGAGGGAATGGAATATCTTGATCCATTCCAATTCGTGCTTTGCACTTAGCTTGATACCTCGTTGCTTGGAGGATGTGAGAGCTTTTTGCCCTTTTGCGGTCAGCTTCAGTGGTGCCCTTGTCTGGCAAGTAGAGTGCCCTTCTTGGCAAGTATGGTGCCCATTCTGGCAAATGCATTGTCAACGGGGAAAAGACAGAACACCTAACTCAACTATGCCCCTAGTTCATCATTTTGACCATTTTTGTTTTGTTTTCTACTAAAACAATTTTAACCAAAATAAGAGTTAGATTAACACGCTTGTTCGATTTTCTGATTTGAAATCATGCAAGTCAGGCTATGAGCACTGAAAATTTTCCTTTTTTGGGTCCAAGAAATGGTCCAGTTTTAGAAAAATGGAATAATTTTCGAGAGAATTAGTCAACCTCGGTAAAAATTCTCAAAAACTATTTTCGCAAACGGCCACTGCTCGACGAGCACGGAACCTACTCTTGAGATGTACAACCTCGGATTCATAACAATGGAAAATTGCCCCTTGTCTGAACGGCACTGCATGGCAACTGAAAGTTGCCCCTAGTCTGAATAGCACCGCAGCACTGCACGGCAACGGAAAGTTGCCCCTAGTCTGAATAGCGCCGCAGCACGTGGCAACCAGTCCTCACAGTGACAATTACAACCAAATTCTCGGATACAGAGAAGACAAAGATGACCAGAACCATCACATGGACATAGTCGAATTTGAAGTGTTTTACGGCTGGACTTCAGAATGAAGTTGCCTACGTATCCCAAAGATGGGAATCAAGCCTTACGTAGTTCAGGGTTAAGGTACACTCGGGTATTAACCTCTCCTTTTGCGCTCTAACTTTTGCCAAGGCCGTCCTTTTGGGTTTTCGACCTTGCGAGCTTTGTTCTTCTTTTCTTTTCAATTCCTTTTCATTTCTTTTCTACTTTTTTCCTTTTCATCTTTTCCTTTCATTTTCTTCATTTTTCTCTTTTTTTATTTTTTTCATTCTTTGCATTTTTCTTTTTTTTGTTCTCTTTCTTCTTTTTCTTGCTCTAACTTTTGCCTGGGTCGCCCTTCCGGGTTTTCGGCCCAGCGAGCCTCTCAAGGGTAAAAGTGTAGCTTTATCCATGTCAAATGGTTTTGAGATCCTGAAGTCATCTGAATCCAGGAGAATGGCTGATGTTCGCTGACGATGTAGAAGTCCATCCAATGGAGGGTGAATTTGCCTCTAGTGTTGTGGATAGGAACTCGGTTGTGCTTCAGCAATGTTTTCTTCTTTCCTCCCTTCCGGGGTTTGGCATTCTTGCCGATCTTCATTAGCTTGAGCAACATCCCAATTTTTTGACTCTTCGAGCACCTTTGTCATTTTTGCCCCTAGTTCGAGGGGTACCTCTGATCTAGCTTTGCAAGCTTCTTTTGATAACATCTGATCTTCTTGATCTGAGTTTCTTGCCCCTTAGTTCATGGGCTACTTCTGATCCGGCCACACAGGCCTTACATTGTGGTTGACCGTTGAACATTCTGAATCTAAGTTCAAGGTTTGAAAGCCAGGGGTCGAGTCTCGAGGCTGAGAACGATCCTAAGCTGCACAATCTCAAGAGCGATTCCACACAGGTCTTCGCAGGACGGCGCAAAACATTTTTTGAAATCTTTTAAGAAAGCGACTAATCGCTCGCGCGGAAGACAGTGTGGAGCCAATCTGGATCAAGCCAGGATCCTTCTCAGTACTCACATTAACAAGCATGATCTCATTCATTAAGGGCTTAGCATGCCTCTCTCTCTCTCTTAATTTGATCAAAGTTTTGCAAATCCCGAGGAATTCCTTCCTCTTCGTTTTCATCACAATGTTCAAAAAGTTTTGAAAAACTTAGGTCAAATACAATGACTTTAAGGCATAGAAAAGCAAGTGAAAAGCACTGCCGCTTCATTTAGATCTTCCGGCACAACTGGCGCAAAGCAGAAATGAGCACAAAAACATGAAAACCAACTGGCTGTTCATTCAGATCTATTGGCACAACTGGCTCAAAGTAGCAATAAGTACAAAACATGACAGCCACAACTATTTCATTCAGATTTCCCGGTTGCAACTGGCTCCACGGCAGAAACAGACTCAAAAAGAAAGCAAAGAGACAAACACAAAACAAAATAGTGACATCCGAGGTAATATCCCCGGAATCACTCGATTCTAACAAAACAGAACTGACTCGATACAACAAGACAAACTCAACAAGATTGACTCGATACAACAAGACAGGCTCAACTGACTTAACACAAAAAGACTGACTCTATACAACACACAAGACTGACCCAATACCCAAGTCAGAAAGCAAAATTAACAGCATTTGTACATTGCTCAAAACAGTGCATGTCATCCACCATAGTTGGAGTAATCTGAGCGCCATCCGCAGGTGGTTCATCCCCCGATCAAATAGTCACATTATCCCCCACAAGTTCACTGATCCAGTGCCGATAGACTTTGCAGGACCCGGCGCGACGATGACCTTGTTGTCAATCAAATCTTGTATTGCATGGCGAAGACAGTAATAACTATCAGTGCCGTGGCCGACTTGTTGATGGAAGGCACAGTACTTGGCCAGATCATGGGAGAGAGGAAGTTTATCTGGCAGGGGCCGCAGCTCCAGGGGTTTTAGATCTCCCTTTCTAACCAAGACCCTCAAAGCCGCTGATAGAGACATGTACAGTGGGGTGAACACCCTCTGGCCCCGAGGTGGGTGTTTTGAGGTTTGTGGAGTTTTGCTGGATGCACTAGCAAAGGGATTGACAGGCGCTGACTGGGTTTGCTGATCTCTTCCGAGCACGGGATTAGGGCTGAAAGGAACATTCCTGGTACAACAGCCCTTCTCCCGGCTTGCCCCTTGATTCAAACTGCCCCCAACTTGAGTGGCGAAAGTGTCATCCACAGTCTTTACAACAACTGCAATCACTTGCTGTTTGTTCAGCCCTTCGGCTTTCAAAGCCTCAACAGCCCACTGAAGATGTTCATAGGGACTAGTGCTTGCCCCTGCCTTGTTCTTATCACTGGCCTCTACTTTGCTAAGAGATTGGCCTTCTCCCAATGCAGCCCGTCCCAAGGTTAGGGAGCCCTTTGACATGAACTCCCTGGTATGTGATGCGGTTGATGATGGAGCCAAAACTCCAAAGGCCAAATCTGCCACAGTTCTCTGAAGATCTTCGATCATCCTCATCAGCTCAAAAGTAGTGGGTTCATGGGTTTGAGATAATTGGGGTTCAGATGCACCCATCATGCATAAGTCCATGCTTTCCGGGATAAACACCTCAGGCTTGGGTAGATGGGCCGGGGTGATGTATACACTGGGGTCGTAGGTGGACGGCAACACATGGATGAGGTTGAGATGTAGAGGTGACGGGTCAGTACTAATCTGAGGTCCTTTTGGTGGAGCTAGGGTCTCTTCGTCAATAAGATCCTGAATCTTATGATGGAGGCGGATGCAACGGTTCGTATCATGACCATGCTGTTGATGATAGGCACAGTATTTAGCTGGGTCATATATTGGTGGAAGAGGGTTTGGAAGGGGTTGGGGTTCTAGAAGTTCTAGGTGCCCTTCTTCTCGCAGCTTTTTCAAAGCTTGAGAGAGACTCATATAAAGAGGACGGAATTTTCGGGCTTGGAGCCGATTTGAAGTGGTTGGTTTTTGGCCATTGAGGGAAGTGGTGATAGTGTCTACTTCTGAGCATTTCGCAGCTGTGCTACCATCAGTAGTAGCATTGGAACTGCGAGCAACATTCCTCTTCAAAGGCTCATTATCTTCTGCAAAGATCCTTTGTCTGATGGCATCCTCGATTTGAACCCCCATTTCATGAAGGCTGGAAAGGTAAATAGAAGTAGAACGACCATCTTTTGCAGCAATTTGCCATGCAGATTCCGAACAATCATCCTGATCTGATCTTTGTCGGAAGGTCTTGTAGTCATCATTGAGGCCTTTACTCTCCATCTCATCGCGAACTCTGAGAAACCCTCATTTGGCTCTTGGCGGGTGACTTCGAGATCACGAGTTGTGACCTCGATCTGTGTTATAGGAGTATTGAGCAATAAAGGCCTCAGCCAGCTCTTCCCAGTTCTGTTTCACAGAGTTCTCTAATTTCGCATACCAGATTGCGGCTATCCCAGACAGGGTTCGGCCGAATAGTGACAATTTCTGGGCTGTGGTCAAACCCATTGGCCTCAAGATATCAGAAAACAGTTGGAGGTGCACCATTGGGTCTTCAGAGCCATCGAATCGATCGATATGTGGCATCTTAAATCGATCCCCATCCTCTATATCAGGAATAGAGTGGGTCCCCTGAGACTTTTTGAACAATTTCTCAAGCTTGCTCACTTTCAATGCTATGGGGTCCGTCTCGAACTCAAAGGGGGAGTCTGGTAGGTTGGTGGGTGTTTTAGATAGCTGGGGTAGAACCGGGGGCGGAGCTGGCTCGACTGGAATGTCCGTATCATCCTAGACGTCAGTTGCCTCCCCGAGTATGGGAACTCTTGGTGAAGGAGGATCCTGGTGCGAAGCAGATGCTTCGGCTTGCTGTTGTAGCTTGGTGATTAATTCTTCCTGTTGGGCCATGACTACGGCCTGTTGCTTGGCAAATTCCGCTTGACGGACAGCGTCTTGCTGCATAGTTTTCATACTATCCTGGAGCTGGTAGACCATCTCTTCTAAGCCTGACATACTGTTCTGATCTGATTGAAACATCGATATATCTATCTCTCCAGTAGACTCGGAAATCTCAACCCGACTGCTCAAAGACCACTGATCTGGTAGCTGTTGTACTGGTGGTCTGTGCCTGACTAGCCTTCTCTGGCTCTGATTGCCCTTGAACTGAGTCTCTGACCTGACAAAGTCTATCAGCACAAGTCCAATGTACCCGGGGGATATTGGAGCCTTCTGAAGCTATGATTCCAGGACTACCCTAGCAAAAGAGAAAACAGACAGCACCTCAGCCTGATTTCGCCAAAACAGATATGAGCATAACTGAATGACTATGCTCTCTACTGAATTCTACCCCAAATCTAATACCCTCAGGTAAAACTGATTTCCAAAACACTGATGCCCGCAGGCCTGATACCCAAACTTGCAAACTGATACATGCATCCCTGTAGAGACGCACTCTAAAAGCACATAACAAGCAAATGAGAGCCAAAACACCCCTATGGAGGGGTAGGGTTTCCCTATCCTATTTTGTCAGGAGCTAGGGTTTCACTATGCACGCAGCGGTTTCAAACAACCTACAATCGGGTAAGCAACCTGTCCTAGTTTGGAATAGTCATTATGGATTCCGAAATATGCACTAGGTCAAATGGTCAAAAAGGGTGCCCTGGTGAAACCGGGGTTTGTGTTCCCATCGTGGTAGAGCCCGTAACCAGTCAGCCTTATGACACGCTTCTCAAAGCGAGCCTCCGGCAAACCGTTCAGGAATAGCAGACGGCAAACACGATGTCCTAGGCGCACCAATGCAAATGCAATGCAAAGAGACACATAAGTGTAATCAAAACAAGAAATCATGAGTTCGAGTCAAGTTCTCTAACTCCCCAGCAGAGTCGCCAGAAACTGTAGACGTCCCCAAACGTCCCAGGAAAGAAAATCCCGTTTTGTTCATTGGGCTCACTACAATTTAGGACTCAATGTCACGGTCCTGTATCTAATCTCGCAGAGTGCAATGCAAGACCAATGAATCATCAAAGAGTCCAGATCCAGCAAATCGTTTTGAAAACAGATTTTTAGAAAGAAGTGCCAAACATGGACTGCTTTGCCAGATACAGAGTCGCCACCTAAATATTTATTTTGGGGGATTTAGGAAACCCTGACTCGTGCCTAAGGCCACGTGTCCGTCATCACCAAAGTTGCCTCGGCTCGGGAACTTGGGTACGATTGGGGAAGGTCAGCTATGAGCACTCCCGCTCGCCTGATCAAAGATTGGCCTCTACTAAGCATGATATCTTGTTTTTGAAAACACATGTGCTCTTATTCTGGTTATTTAACCTAGAATTACTATGTGATGCGCACAGCATACAAGTATAGACTGAATTGCCTAAGTTGGAACAAAGCATCGCATATCCGTTTGTTTTGGAAAATGGATTGAGGTTTTCTACTCGCAAGTAGGCTAAAACACGGGTTTCGACGAATTATTCCAGTTCAGGCAACCCAACCTTCACCCACAGGCATTTAGGCAGGTATATCATATAAGCAGTTAGCCTCATAGCAAGCATGCTTTCATGTTAACACTTACATACATGCAAGATGCTAAAGCATAAACACTCACAGTGTACTCCGAGCCAAAACAAAAACTAGTTAGTAATCAATGCATGATCCCAGTTCATGTTAGCAATGGCTAATGCAACACATGCAAAATGCAACTAAGATAGGCTCGGCTACCCTAAGAATGGCATGTGAAATGCGACAACTCGATACACGTATTCAAGTTGGAATTGAAATACTATGCAATTAGTATGATGCGCTGAGCCCGGTGCGTGCAAGACAGATGAATGGAAGCAAACATGTGAGCATAAGTATGCTAATCGAAACATGCCATAAACTAACCATCATAAGCTAGTAAGTAAAAAGGAGAAAGACGTGGGGTTGGAAGACATACATCGCACACACGTACACTTATTACAACATTGCCCTCCTCAGAGGGTCCAAATAAATAATACAGACCGAATAAATAATTAACTACTCTAGCTAATTAAATATTACAAAACCCTAAATTAATTAACAAATTAGTTACAAAGGGAGGCCGCTGTAGCCCTGCCTCGGAATGCTTGGATGATGTATGCTCGATTTGCCTCGCTCGGAAACCCATCGCCATGCCACTGTTGCCTCTGTTAGCACTGTTCTGCACCTCTGAGAACTGTGAAAATACTTGTGATGCTTCTGGAACAGTCACATAGCACTGTGGGATGTCACCGGCCATAATGCAAGTCCACCGGCCACTGGGATACAGTAATCGACCAAAAGTGGGACCACCGGCTAGACTTTGGTAGCCGGCCAGCACTAAAAGTGGCCGACCGGCCATTTCTTCCTGCAGAGCACTAGTTTTGCTGCAGCAGAGGATAGACAGTGTATGGCAAAGCATTTTCAATACAATGTGTGCATAGCCACTCTCCCTATCATGTAATGAACTCAAGGGAGTATGGCCCGCGGTCCTCGGGCCACCAATCACGCATTTCGATGCATAATGGCCAAAGAAGCCAAGTGTGCAACTCAATATGGAATGAAATGCACAAAACACATAAAGGGCCCCAACCTCTATCATGATTGATCAAGAGGCAAGGGATGCATGATCAATGCTATGCAACCTAAGCATGCAAACAAACTAATGCAAAATGAGTATGCTATCAAGCAATATGCAATAGACATACAACCTAACTATGCAAACATGCAACCTAGCATACACAATGCTATGGACTATATGGCACACACAATGCTATATGAACTATGGCATGCTCAATGCAACTAACCACCTAACATACACAATGCAAGGAGTGACATGGCATACACAATGCAAGATGGACTTAAACTAAAATGAATGGGCCTTAGCCACACTCAAATCAGTGGCCAAACATGATGAAAACAAAGCAATGACACACATGCAAACATGCAAGAATGCAAGGGACCAAACCTAGGGCATAACATGCAACTCTACCAAGGCATGGCAGGGATGAAATATAGCATACAATGGGACATTTTCCAACTCTGAAATGACATGCAAGAGGGTCCCGAAACATGCAAACACCTCACTTAATGCATGTAGGGTGGCCCCAAAACTCAAAGCTAGGCAAGGGTATTGAACTACAACCATGCATAGCAAGCATTATTCGACCATGAGGCATAAAAATAGAGCTAAGGCAGTCCAAAACATGCACAAAATCAGTTTGAGGCATGGCCAAAAAATGCTAGAATCAAGGACCGAAATAGCATGCAACACAAGCTAGTAAAGGGGATTTGCACTACAAGTATGTGAGGTAATAAAGAGGCTACCAAACCAGAAAAATTCAGAGGTATGACATGCCAAATAAACCCCAAAAACCCACTGAAACATGGTCTATGCATGCAAGAATGATATGTTCCTTTGAAAGATCAAAATGAGGGTTATTCTACACATGCATAATGGACATCCAAAAAGACAAAACCACCTCTGGAAAGAGGTTATGAAGGCCCTAAAACTCACTGAAAAGGGCCTAAAATGAGGCTAGGAAGCATGCAAGTAAAGGCTCCTTTGAAAGGCCATGAAGAGGGTTACTCTACACATGCAAGATGGACATCCAAAATGGAAAAAATGGCTCTGGAAAGAGACTATTTAGGTCCTAGAACCCACCAAAAATGGCCTGAAACATGCTCAAGAAGTATGCAAATACAGGCTCCTTTGTAAAGCCAACAATGCTAGTAGACAAGACAAGGGGTGAGAGGGTCACCCCTCTCTGATTTTGGGGCTCAAAACAGCATTCTAGCCACTAAAAATCCACTGGATTTCAGTGGCTAAAAGGCCAAACAAAGCACAATACAAAGGCCTTAATGCATGGCTCAAAACAAGATGAAAACAAGCATGCAAGGAGGTAAATGACCCCCAACAGAAAAACAACCTGAAACAAACTTCAAGAGAAGCTCAAAATAAGAATTTTTTTTTAGTTCATGACAAAACCCAAAAATGCTTGCAAATATAGCTAAGATATGAAGCAAAATAGGGACCAAAAGGGGAATAAGAGAGTTACCCTTGTAGCCAAGAAAGACAGCAGCTTCTGGACCAAGAAAGTGGCTCCTCAACCTCTAAAAATAAGCTCCAAAGTGCTTAGATGGATGATGGAGAAGTGTGGTTGTGAGGTGTAGTGCAATGGGGCCAAGAACCTAGCACTTTTGGGACCAAAATAGAGAGGTGTATAGAGATAAGTGTATGTATGCCTTGGCCAAAAATCTGAACCCTTGCAATAGAGAGGGAGGGCTTCCTTTATAGACCAAGGAGACCAAAGCTTCTCCAAGAAGCCAAGAAGCAAGGCCAAAGATCCTCCATACACGTGTATGGAGGATCCAGTCTGTGCCCTCCAACTGGCACAGTTGGCATCCATTCAGTCTGTAGAATACGCAGGAAGGCCGCCGGCTAGCAAAATTGGTCGGCTGGCTACTATAAATGGTCGGCCTGCTACTTATTTTGTCGGCCGGCACATTGTTCTGGTCGGCCGGCACATTGTTTGGTTGGCCGGCAGGAAAAATCTACTCTGTAGGTCCAACTTCAAACGGGCATAACTCCATCATATAAACTCATTTTCAGGTCATTCTTGTATCCAAATTGAAGCCCCGAAAGTAAGCTTTCCAATGTCACCAGACGTGCATCAAAATTCCAACTACGCAAAAAGTTATGCTTGTTTTTGTGAAGGTTGCTCAGTTTCGGTCCAACCGGGATGATGCCCAACTTCAACCAATCATATCTCCCCCATCCGGACTCGGCCTTAGGAGATTCTTGAGTGCAAAACGAAGCCCCGGAAGTCTCTTTCCAATGGTGGTGGCCTCATAGCTTAACTTCGAGTGCATAGACAGATAAGCCTGATTTAGCGAGGACCGCCCGACTCTCTTTTAGCGATTCATGCCCAACTTCTTTCTCAACTAAGTTTCTTCTCTCCACTCCTCTTTTATTCAACTTCGAACCTCCTAACAAGGTGTTTTGAAAGATTTTTCAAAGGCTTCATCTCTCTTTCATTCATTTCCACTTTGTCCTTGCTCGGTTTACCGAAAAGCGCATCATTTGACAAAATGCGAGCCTCGGAACATCGTAGGAACTTTATTTCAAAAATATTTTGAAAGAGAGGATTTTAAGATCCAAAATCTTTTGGTCCAACAATGGGGTGTGAGGTTTGGATTTGACGCTCTCCTTGCCAAAGAAACCGACCTTTTGCATAGTATAGCCTACACATCTTTCACCACCAAAGAAAACCATCAGTAGCGCCCAAGTCTTAAGGGCGGTCAAAAATGGGGTGTCTACAGTTTAGCATAGGTGTTGGCTAGAATTGTCCAGGCTTGTTTAAAGGTTTTTGCTTGAGCGATAAAAGGAATAATGGTGGGTGAAATGGAGCCAATAATAGCGTTGAGGATCAGTTGGTCCTGTCGGTTCCATAGTGTGACTGGGATTAGGAATGATGGTATTTGCTAGGGTTATGGTGGCTGGCGGACATGGTTTGGAGCCATCAATGTAGCCAAGAAGGTCATAGCCAATGAAGAGGGTTTGGAACTGCAGTTTCTAGGAGAGGTAAGTGGTAGAGGTGAGTTTGAGTGGGGCTTGAGCAGCAACATTAATGCTGATCAGAGTTTAGTGTGCTTCATTGGTGTTGAGGATGGTTGCAAGGGCAGACTCGATAGTCATGAGTGCTGAAGAACAGGAAAAAAAAGAAGAAGATGGAACAATGGATCGGTTTAGACTACTGATACCATATTAGTTGAGGAAATCAACCTTACTTTCATATACATTTTGCAGCATATATATACACATACAGGATAACAACACTTGCTTGAAATCCTAAACTGTAGAGCAGTTTGAAACTGTTTCCTAACTCTAAGGTACAAGTATTTCAAATGAATTCAAAATAGAGAAACTTAAGGACTGTTATAATCTGTTACAATCCTATGATAAAAACATCCAAAATTTTAAAAATATTGGCAAATTCAGGGTAGTTAAGGACTCAAGAAAATAAATCCCAATGCACAGGATACCCGATAACATGGATATAGTGCTAATTATATCACACTGGATACCTATCACTTAAGACCCATAATATAGCTCTTCCTGACACACACCTCAAGCAACCTATTACTTACTTCTTGTGTTGTGTCTCAATGTTACCAACACAAGAGGATCCCAATGTCCCTTGGACATTTAGACTGGCACACAGTAGCAAAACCAAAAGCAACAAAGATCATGAACCTCATCTGATTCACAACAGGAAATTAGCTAAACAGCAAACCAGTAAACACAACAAATCAACAGCAAATTTGCTGCATCACAACAGCAAAACAGTAAAACAGCTCACAGCAGCAAATTAGGTAAACAAAACAGCAGCAAAACAGATATTCTCTGCTCACAACTCCATCTCAGACCATGACACCTCCTCTGTGTCACCCACACAATCCAAGCAGAGCACTATAAGTAGTGCACCCAGACCCAGCAGAGGTACTATAAGCACCTCCTCTGCTTCACCCACACAGTCCAAGCAGAGCACTATAAGTAGTGCACCCAAATCCAGTAGTTAGTTTGCATCATATCTTCCTAAAGTGTTATTTTATTAATTTTTTATTTTTTATTATTATTTGGAGAGAGTATAAATATGTATTTAGATAAGCTGGATTGAAAACCTATCAAAGGTATCCTGTATATTCCTAATTTTCATAGCCACCATGGTGATTAAGCATAAGGAGGACAAATCTCTTGGGACACAACTGTTTTGGCATTTTAGGAACAAATAGGAAATAAACAATATTGTGTTATGCTTTGAATGCTTTTTCTTTCAAATAACAACTTTACAAGCAACACTTGTGGAATCATATGATTGTTAAGTTCTATTTTATGAAACAATAACCTCATAACCACATCAGGTTGATTGTCTTAATCAATGTTGGAATTAGCTAAGTACATCTAGATCTTGTGAAGTAGAGTTTTGCATAAAAGGCCCTATAAGATCATATCATAGTTACAGAACCATATATATATATATATATATATCATGTTTTTTTGCAGCTTAATCAACATATACCACAACAATCTGACATAAACAAAAATAATTTCCAATTATTCATGAGCTCGTCCAACATTTCAACTAATTAACAGCATAACCAATAAAACATAAATATTACAGAGTTTAGTGACTTTAATCAAAACATAGGGTAGACAGTCTTGACATTCACATATATAAAAATAAAAAAATAAAAAAAACAACTAACCCATCTGTTTTCTCTAGCTCAATTACTTTTTCTCCAACAGCAAAAACAAAAACAAAGAAAGAAAAACATAGCCAAATGTCAGCCATTTCGCAACAATTTAGGGAAAATAGAGAGGGGGGTGGGGAGGGGGGAAGCAAAGGATTATAATTTCTTCCAATACACTAAATGAACATCATCTAATGTTAACTGGGAGTAGATAGAACCACAAAGCATTACCAACTGTGGATAAGTTCTAATCTCTCTATCTAATGCCATCTAATGCCTGTTCATTCACTTTTTCCCTCCCTTTTATTTTACTTCCACAAATTCAATATCCTTACATAGCAGCAGCAGAGTTTTCACTAAAAACTTTTGCTGATTGTTACTACTGCTGATTAATTCTACTTGCTGCTGATTGTTGTCAACGATGGGAAATACAAGTATGAACTGGTAGTAGCTTAAGAATGCAGGATCAGGAGATGTATCAAGTGAGGCATGATGGGGCTATTAATGGGTACTGGTGTATAAAGTAGAGGAGATGTGTAGTTACTGAGTGAACTTTTGGGGTACAGCTGCTGTGTCAAAACACTACCATCACACAGTAGGTACAACACTTGACAGCCAAAAAAACAGTAAAAGGCCATAGCAACAACAAAGTCATGCACCCTTCACCTCAAGCAATGTCTGACATGTGGTAGATTATAAGAAAAAACCATGCATTGTGTAATGCACTACTGCTAGACTGCTCTTAGCCCAAAATGCTATTCTTGTCTTCACAATATGCACACCTGCTAGACTAATCTTGTCCCTAAGGTTTAAGTTGGTTTTAAGTGAAAACTCTGTTTGATCATGCAGGTAAAAAGGGGCATTTTTTGGGTAGCATTCTTATATACAATTGAAATGAATGGCTTATTTTGAAAGTCCAATGGAGTCTATTTTATTCCATTTAGAGATTACCATTTTCCTATTGCTTAAAAACTCCAATTTAGAGGATATTTGTTAGGTTGCGAGATTTCTTGAAAACACACTAGGAAAACACTTCTGTAAGAGAAGATAATACACTAAAGTACACACTAGGAAATTTCATAAGCACAAATACACACTTGACTCGGCACACTTAACTAGAGGTACCATTTATACAACAACTACACTGGACACCTATCACTTAAGACCCATAATATTGCTCTTCCTGACACACACTTGAAGCAACCTATTACTCACTTCTTGTGTTGTGTCTCAATGTTACCAACACAAGAGGATCCCAATTTCCCTTGGACATTTGGATTGGTACACTTAATCTAGGCATCTGGCATATGTATTGTCTTAAGGGAATTGTCGACATGCTAAATCTTAAATTTTGTTAAATTAATTTTTTATGCCAATTAACTCTATCCACTGCAATTGGCATTGGTACCTAAAATTGTTAATTAGTGATGACCATTCATCCATGTAATACACACGTAGAAATTCATACTTCCGCAAACGTTTGCCTACTCCACATGTGCACGTACAATAAACACGATTCTTAATATATTTGTTTTTCTACGATATTTGGTTGCTTATGTTTCTAAATCTATTATGGATGCTTATGTTTCTGCATCTATTTAGTCATGCCTTCAAGACCATAACTCTAAATTTACATGTAAAATATTTAATCCCTGGAAGATCAATCTTTAGTTCAGTGCTTAAAATAGAGTGAAATTAATGTCAAGAATTGGTTTCTTCTATTATAGTATTCTGCATTTTTTCCATGCAATATTGTGTAGAGAGTTCAGTTGAAGTCTATATTCTTCTCATGCAATCGGTATTATGATTTTGAAAGTGGTCCATCGATGTAACTAGCTTGTCTATTTGATCTAACTAAGTAATTTCTAAAAAAAAAATAGAGCAACGAAATGCCACAAATCTCACTGAAGCATTTAAACAAACACTTGCAAGACATTATATAAAATCACAACATAAATACAATAATAATAAATTATAACTAACCTTTTATATTGAAAGATGAAAATTAATAAATTCATGAGTTAAAAGATTAGATTTTCACATTGTATCAAGTTTTATGCCTAAAACAAAAAGATCATAAATAAGTGAGAAAGATAGAGGTATTTTGTGTGTCTGCTGAGGGTGAGAAAGAGAGAAAGAATACCTAATGAACTCTAATCGTAGAAGATGAAAACACAGCAAATTTGTGGTGTAGATGGTAGATAATGATTGAATGAAAGACAAAGAATGATAGACACTTGCTTTATATTTTGGCTCCCGCCTTTTTGACTTGCCAAAATCAAATTTGCTTCACCAATTTTAGGATAATCAAACTTCCGCCTCTATCTTTATCTCGATTGCCTTTGCGGATTGCCTCATCAAATTTGGTTTGTTTCCTTCAGTTTTGTTATTTCCTTGGTTGTATAATATATATATATATATATATATAAGAGTTTGGTTGAATGAGTAATGATGCTGGATTGAGTTTGTTCATATTGTAAATAATATAAAAAAAAAAAAATTAACTTTGGTTCTTATATTTTTTATTAAATCAATTGTAACCTGTAATTTTTAATTTTGTATTAATTTGGTCTAATTAATAATACCTTTAGTGTTTTTAATGAAAAATGATCACTGAATTTGTTGAGATTAACTGAACGAGTTGAGCAAATTTATTATTTTACCTCTAAAAGAATGACATAACTCACTTATATGCATATTTGTCATCAAAAAATGCTAACAATTAGGGCTAATTACACTATTAGTCTCTCTATTTTGGCTATTATGTCATTTTAGTATTTGTAATTCTAATTGAATCGATTTTAACCTTGAATTTTTAATTTTGTCTCAAATTAATCAAATTGATAGATTTTTTTCTGACAAATGCAACCTGTCATCGTTTTAGGAGTAAAACAAAATGCTGGTTAATTCAGTGACTTAACCTTAACCAATCCAATGAAAATTTTCTTTTAAAAACCCTAAAGATGTTATGAATTCGACTAAATTAACGTCAAATCTAAAATTAACTATCAAAACACTACGCCAAAACAGGGCATTAACGGCGGTTTTTTTAACGGCGGTAACGAAAACCGCAGTTAAAGGTACTATTAACGGCGGTAACGAAAACCGCCACTAAAAGTGTCTTTAACGACGGTAACGAAACCCACTTTTAACGGCGGTAACGAAACCGCCGTTAATGCCCACTTTTAACGGCGGTAACAAAACCGCCGCTAATACCCAACTATTACCGCCGTTAATGACGGCGGTCTTTGCCGGCGAAACTCCGGCGTGCTCCGGCGAAACTCCGGCGTGTTCCGGCGAAACCATCTACAATAAAGTAAAAGTAGTGTTTAAATATTTATTTAGGGAATATATTTCATGAAGAGTGGCTGTGGCTGAGTGGTTGGTGTGGGTGGATGAGAGGTCTTGGGTTCAAAACTTGGGGAGTGTAAGAAGAAAGAATTATTTTTTGAAAAATTTGAACCTATTTACGGCGGTAAAAAACCGCCGTTTTTGGTCCTATATTACCGTCGTT
Organism: Camellia japonica; assembly: GCA_030407325.1. Taxonomy (NCBI): domain Eukaryota; kingdom Viridiplantae; phylum Streptophyta; class Magnoliopsida; order Ericales; family Theaceae; genus Camellia; species Camellia japonica. Next base: position 22,430,829 of record JAPPVO010000036.1, on the reverse strand, counting down.
TTTGGTCGACTTTTAATGACGGTAATTTGCCTTTTTACGACGGTTTCACTTTTTCCGACGCGCGCATAAACGGCGGTAATGAAACCGCCGTTAATACCGCCGTTAAAGGCTTTAACGACGGTTTTACAGCCTTTAACGGCGGTAAAAAATCGCCGCTAAAGCCCAATTTTGGCGTAGTGAAAGTGAGTCAATTAAAACTATATGGAAGAACAAAATGTAAGGATTATTGATGTAATTTACCCAACAATTATAAGCAATTGAAAGAAATTGAGATAAATCCGTAAACTCAGAATGAAAATCGAGTTAATTAAAAATACAGGGACTAAAATTCATAAAACTTTATCATTGTACAAGAGAGAAATTTCAAATTTTATTTTTTATGTTAAGTTATATAAAGCCGTTGATCAATTTTGTACATGTGACAAGTACAATTAAAAAAACATGTTATATTGAATTTTATTTATTTATTTTTACTCATTTTATGCATTTTAAAAATTTTGAAAATATATTGACATTTTTAACTTATTTGTTTATGAACAAATATTTCATAAGAAAACCTGCTGGACTAAAGCCATTGATGAACTCTTATAGTGTCACTAGTATAGTGTCATTCATTTTGTATCGTACGTGGACATCATAGATCAAAATTGTATTAAGAAGATGTTTGCGGTTTATTTTTTAACTTTTTAAATAAATAGAATAACGTGACAACTTGTGTGTCTTTTTGCTTTTTTACTTTTAGGAGCCATTTGAAAATATTATAAAAAAAAAGTTAAAAGTGAGTTTTAATTCATTTTAAGTTACATTATTTCTCACATAAAAAATTTAAAAAAATTAAAAAATTAATTTTTAACCATCGTCTTAAAATACTTTTTACTATAAGTCTATTCCAAAGACGGATGCACTAGATGGTGAAAATGTCCCGTCTACTAGAGCTCCAAACCTTTGCAAAATATCATGTTTTATTATAAATTGCACAAGTGACAGTATATTAATGCCCATGATTTGTTTTTTTTTATTTAACTAAAAATCGATTAGTAATGAATTGAGAGGTTTGCAATATATTAATTAAATGAATATACGAAGGTGACAAAGAAATGAGAGACAAAAGAATAGAATTGGATGGATTAATTTATTGAAAATTACTCAAGTTTCACCACTATAATATATAAGAGTTTTAGAAATCAAATATTTTAGTCTTTAAAAGTAAAAATTTTGTTACAAAATGTATTTAGGAACTAATTTCTACCGTCATGAAGATAGTCGCTAAAGGTCGTCCTGAAAAATCAAAAATAAGATTTTTAGTGGCAAAATTTTGAAAATGTCACTAATAAATAGACTTTTAGAAACAAAATAATTTGGTCTTAAAATAAGTTAATTCTTTGAGACAAAAAATTTGGTCCTAAAAAGATAATAATTTATTACTAATGTCTAATTTTTATTATTAAAAATATAATAACGACACTTTTGGCAACAAAAATATTTGGTTCCTGAAAAATAATTTAGTCCTTAAATTTTGGTCTCTAAACCTTAATTTTTTATAGTGATCTCTGATATCATGTTAGAACATTTTGTTGGAAAATCTTCACTGTATTTAAATTCTGTTGTGTACTAAACAACAATCAGAATATAAAGAAATAAGAGAAAGGAGAGAATTTTGTTTGATTACAAAAATCAAACTCATAATAATAAATAAATAAATAAAAACAGATTTTATTTTTTTACAAAAACAAAATTAAAATCTGATTTAAATAACTAACAATAATATAAAAATTAAATAAATAACTTACTTGATTTAATTTCTTCGAATTATAAACTGATCAAGTCCAGTGTTTGACACTGTGTCCTTAAGACAGATTCGTCCTCTCCACGGTACTTTCAGAATGTGGACGTCTATCTCCCAGGATAAAATGATCTACTACAAACAATAGCAGCACTACAAATTGTTTGCCTAACGAACACACTAAGTGTTTATACTCTCTCTGACAAGAAAATAATGCAGCAACATGAAGAGAATGTTCTCAGAAATATGAAGGACGAAAATTAAAGATTACTAAATCCAAATGAGGGCTGTTCTATTTATAGATGTAAAGGTGGCTGTAGGATTTGAATTGAACAGGTATGGAACCTGTTGGCTTTGAATTCAAACAGATTTGAATATGTTGAATTATATTTCAAACAGATACCAAAAACGGGAAGGGCCCTGTTTGGGTGTGCACTAATACCAAACCTGTTTATTTTCGGGAAGGGCCCTGTTTGGATGTACAATAAAACCAAACCAGTTTAATTTCAGGAAGGGCCCTGTTTGGATGAACAATAAATCCAAACCAGTTTAATTTGAATTAATAAAATTAAATTCAAATGTTTTTGGCCCAAAAAGATTAGTATTGGGCCGAACAAGCCCAACCCAACCTCACACCACGCACCCGCGCCCAAGCCCAGGCCCAGCCCAGCCCGCCCGACCGGCCGGACGGACGGCGGCGGCGGCGCGTGTGGTGATTTTTGGGTCCAATGGGTCTAGCCCATTTTGCCCATAACCTCTCCCTCTAAAACACTTGGGTATCCCTTGGGGCACACCCCAAGTATCAAACCCATGCCTTATAAACCCTTTCAAAACCTCCCACCAAATCAATGTGGGACAAGCCTTATTCAAACCTTTAAGGAATTTCCACCAAAACTCCATTTGCATGGAGCATACTTTGGCTTCAATTTCCCATTCACTCGGTAATGGTTTTGAGCAACCAAATATACCACGTGAATCACAACGCGGCATAGAACGCGTTACCACTTTGACCCGTGTAAATCGATGTACGGGGCCCACCTAAAAATTAGACCAAACTTACGAAAAAATTCTGGTTTTACCCAGAATTTTATAACCATTTCCAACAATCCCCCACATGAATGGAATTTGATGACAACGGAAATGCAACACAATGCAGACTTAACGAAAGAGTATAAGTCGAAAATATCTTGCATCAGAATAGGTAGTTTTCGGCCTTGAACCTTCCCTAGTGATAACCTATCGAACTTACTGGCTAACCAATGGACGCGATGCCTTGAATTGTTCAGCCGTTTGTGTAAGCCAAGACAATAGATTTCACACAAAATATCTTCTAACACATCGTGGTTCTCACTGTTGTGTTCATTTTGGCCTTGAACGCTCCTAGTTTTCATGAGTGTTTCTAGAGAATGTATCCTCTTTCATTCTCATAGAACCGGCCCCAGTTCAACACTCATATAGGTGATTCTTATTTTGAGTATCTCCTTATACTCGTCTTGATTTTAGCCTTAATCAAGATATAAGTAATCATTAAAAGCAAAGCTTATCCTTATACCCCTGCAGACAACATATGTTGCAGATATCACTCTCACCATAGGAATGGGTAGGGAATTTTAATCCCTTGGTGATTTTTGGCGAGCTATACATAACTTAGTTGTCCCTTTGAACTTAGTTCTTGGGATCTCCAGTCATATAAGTAGGGTTACCATTATGACGACTCTTATGTAATAGGCTTTAATTCCATCCCCTTCGATGAACTATACACTAGCTCTTTTGTCAAACCTTTTGTTAACGGATCCGCAATATTCTCTTTAGATTTTATATAATCTATTGAGATTATTCCATTTGACAACAACTGCCTAACGGTATTATGTCGAAGACGAATATGTCGTGACTTACCGTTATACATATGATTCTGTGCCCTGCCTATAGCAGATTGACTATCACAATGAATGCAAATAGCTGGCACAGGTTTTGGCCACATTAGAATGTCTTCTAAGAAGTGACGAAGCCATTTGCTTCTTCTCCTGCTTTATCTAAAGCAATGAACTCGGTATTCCATTGTGGATCGTGCGATGCAAGTTTGTTTCGTGGACTTCCAAGAAACAGCAGCGCCTCCTAGAGTAAAGACATATCCACTAGTGGATTTTGAATCTTTAGTATCCGATATCCAATTGGCATCACAATAACCTTCAAGTACTGCTGGATATCGAGTAAAGTTCAAACCATGATCACGAGTGAATCTTAGATATCTAAGAACCCGAATGATCGCTTTCCAATGGTCTTCTCCGGGGTTACTAGTGTACCTACTCAATTTACTGATAGCATAAGCTATATCAGGACGAGTACAATTCATTAGGTACATTAGGCTTCCAATGATTTGGGAGTATTTTAACTGAGACACTGCATCACCTTTATTTTTCGATAAATAAAGACTGATGTCTACAGGTGTTCTAGCTAAATTCAAATCATCTTGATAAATTTATCAAGTATTTTCTCAATATAATGAGATTGAGATAATGCATATCCGTCAGATGTTTTAGTAATTTTCATTCCTAATATAACATCTGCGACCCCCATATCTTTCATATCAAATCTTTTGTTAAGCATTTGCTTAGTTGATTTGATCATGTTTTGACTGCTTCCAATGATAAGCATGTCATCTACATAAAGACAAACTATGACATATCCTTGGTCAGTGTTTTTAACATAGACGCATTTGTCACATTCGTTTATCTTAAACCCATTAGTAAGCATTGCATGATCAAATTTTTCATGCCATTGCTTAGGTGCTTGTTTTAATCCATAAAGGGATTTTACAAGTCGACAAACTTTCTTTTCTTGCCCTGATACTACAAACCCTTCGGGTTGTTCCATATAGATCTCTTCATTTAGATCACCGTTTAAGAAAGCTGTCTTAACATCCATTTGATGTATTTCTAAATTAAACAACGCTGCTATAGCAATAAGCATGCGAATGGATGTTATTCTTGTCACAGGGGAATATGTGTCAAAATAGTCCAGACCTTCCTTTTGTCTGTAACCTTTAACTACAAGTCTTGCTTTATACTTGTCAATTGAACCATCTGCTTTCATTTTTCTCTTGAATATCCATTTATATCCAAGAGGTTTAGAACCTGGTGGAAGATCCACCAATTCCCAATTATGATTTTGCATAATGGATTCAATTTCATTATTAACAGCCTCTTTCCACAAAGGTGCTTCAGGACCTGTCATTGCTGCCTTAAAGCTTTGAGGTTCATTTTCTAACAGGTATGTCAGAAAATCTGGACCAAAGGATTTTGATGTTCTCGCTCTCTTACTTTTTCTTGGTTCATTATCAGTTAAATCCTGTTGGTTGAGACCATTACTAGTCTCTTGTGCTTGATTGTCATTAGTCTCTTGACTTTGTGTACAATCATAAGTTCTTTTCTGTGAACTTAATTCCTGTCCTTTCTTGTAAGGAAAGACATGTTCAAAAACCACAGCATTCCTTGACTCTATAATAGTGTTCACATTTATATCAGGTATTTCTGATTTATAAGTCAGAAACCGATATGCACTACTATTCTGAGCATAACCAATAAACACACAAACTACTGTTTTTTTTTTTTGGGTCCAATCTTAGTCTTTTTAGGAACAGAAACTTCAACTTTTGCCAAACACCCCCACATCTTCAAGTATTTGTAGGAAGGTGGTCGACCTTTCCACAATTCATAAAGAATGCTATTGGTTTTCTTGTGGGGTATTCTATTAAGAACATAATTAGCAGACAATATTGCTTCCCCCCCACAAGTTCTGTGGTAAGCCTGAATTTAGTAACATGCCATTCATCATTTGTTGTCTATGATGTGCTTGATTCATAAATTTCAAATCCAAAAATCCAAAATTAATTATGACTACACAAATCAGATTTAATGTTTTGACAAAATCATAAAAATTTTGCCTAAGAAACGAACAATTCAAAACCCAATTGATTGTATACATTCTTGCAACTCATTTATAAATAAATGTCACTGTCATAAAAATATTTGTGACAGAAGAAAATTAAATCATCTCAACTAATACAAGAGATACACTCCCATATTAATAAAATGGTTTATGGTTTAACAATTTCTACTACGCAAGTAAAATAATTATTAATGACATCTCATGTCACGGAATTCAAAATAAACCAATAATCAACATAAAAGATTTCTTAAATTACTTCCCAATTAAATGGAACGATATAATTACATACATCTTCATGTTTAAATTTCTCTAGTATTTAAACACCCATTCAAACTTGATTAGAAATATTTAAATTAACCTGCTTATGTCCAAAGTCGACATAACAATTTATCATTCCAAATCACTTGAAATTATTGTTAAGAAATAACTTGAGTTAATATCATACATGCATATCAAACACATCAACTAAAAATAATGAATTAACAAAATAAATTAATCATGCATGATCCCATCACTAGCATCATAAAATAAAAGGATTCTCAACTCATAAATAAAATCCAACGCATTTAAACTTTAAACTTCAAACTTCAAAATGACAAAACATACCTTCATTTAATAAGTTTAATTTGTACATAAATAAACAAATTAAATATGCATTAAAATGTTCTTGTAAATATATATATATATATATATATATATATATATATATTTTCCGACTCAAGTGCAGAAACAATTCAAGACTATGAATCCAAATTGTAATAACAAATAAAATTAGTTTGTAAAACTAATATTTTACTCTAGAAACAAATTCTTCCATGTATACTCATGATGAACTATGATAAAATCAAAAGAATTAACACCTTTTCACAAAGGGTTCAAAAATAAGTGGTCTATCAAACGAAACCATAAGTCCCTTACAAAATTAACAGATTGTGACCAAGTCACAAAGTTACATGATTGATTAACAAAATTAATTTTCTAGTTACTAAAACCAGAAAATAAATTACAATACAAAATAATTTTATTTTCCTTGTTACTAAAACTAATAAAATAAAATACTGAAATAATATCTGATTACAAAAATCAGAAAACCAAACCACAAATTAATTTTCTAGTTACTCAAACCAAAAAATAAATTATAACACAAAATAATTTTATTTTTCTTGTTACCAAAACTAGAAAATAATATAATTTTATTATCCTTGTTACTAAAACTAGAATATAAAATATCACAAAAATATCTGATTACAAAAATCAGAAAAACACAAAATAATTTTCTAGTTACCAAAACCAAAAAATAAATTCTAGTTACTAAAACCAGAAAATAAAATACCAAAATAATTTTCTGTAATACCAAATAATATTCTGAAATTGTTAATGACACCAGTATCGTACTACTAGTTGTCAAAGAAAAGAGACAGTATATTACTACTATCTGTCAAATAGCATAAATCACTATTTGTTTTTCCAACCAGAATATTACTTTGAAAAACAGAAAATTAAATACAATGAAGATACCAAAAAGGAATCTGTCTTAAGATTGTTGGAAAATCTTCACTGTATTTAAATAAATTAAATTCTGTTGTGTACTAAACAACAATCAGAATATAAAGAAATAAGAGAAAGGAGAGAATTTTGTTTGATTACAAAAATCAAACTCATAATAATAAATAAATAAAACAGATTTTATTTTTTACAAAAACAAAATTAAAATCTGATTTAAATAACTAACAATAATATAAAAATTAAATAAATAACTTACTTGATTTAATTTCTTCGAATTATAAACTGATCAAGTCCAGTGTTTGACACTGTGTCCTTAAGACAGATTCGTCCTCTCCACGGTGCTTTCAGAATGTGGACGTCTATCTCCCAGGATAAAATGATCTACTACAAACAATAGCAGCACTACAAATTGTTTGCCTAACGAACACACTAAGTGTTTATACTCTCTCTGACAAGAAAATAATGCAGCAACATGAAGAGAATGTTCTCAGAAATATGAAGGACGAAAATTAAAGATTACTAAATCCAAATGAGGGCTGTTCTATTTATAGATGTAAAGGTGGCTGTAGGATTTGAATTGAACAGGTATGGAACCTGTTGGCTTTGAATTCAAACAGATTTGAATATGTTGAATTATATTTCAAACAGATACCAAAAACGGGAAGGGCTCTGTTTGGGTGTGCACTAATACCAAACCTGTTTATTTTCGGGAAGGGCCCTGTTTGGATGTACAATAAAACCAAACCAGTTTAATTTCGGGAAGGGCCCTGTTTGGATGAACAATAAATCCAAACCAGTTTAATTTGAATTAATAAAATTAAATTCAAATGTTTTTGGCCCAAAAAGATTAGTATTGGGCCGAACAAGCCCAACCCAACCTCACACCACGCACCCGCGCCTAGCCAGACGGACCGCGGCGGCGCGTGTGGTGATTTTTGGGTCCAATGGGTCTAGCCCATTTTGCCCATAACATCTCCCTCTAAAACACTTGGGTACCCCTTGGGGCACACCCCAAGTATCAAACCCATGCCTTATAAACCCTTTCAAAACCTCCCACCAAATCAATGTGGGACAAGCCTTATTCAAACCTATAAGGAATTTCCACCAAAACTCCATTTCCATGGAGCATACTTTGGCTTCAATTTCCCATTCACTCGGTAATGGTTTTGAGCAACCAAATATACCATGTGAATCACAACGCGGCATAGAACGCGTTACCACTTTGACCCGTGTAAATCGATGTACGGGGCCCACCTAAAAATTAGACCAAACTTAGGAAAAAATTCTGATTTTACCCAGAATTTTATAACCATTTCCAACACATTTAATTTAAAATTAATTGACAAAAAATAAAGGAGTCTCTATAATATATTAACTAAGTTTTGATGACTTAAAAGAGAAATGTTAAACAAGTCCAGCATGTTTTGTGAATGGACATGAATAATCTCATGGCCTAATAAAAAATGGTAGTAGTGTATGTACTAATTAATGTATTAATATTAGTTATATTATTATTATTGACTCTACTCATTATGTAAAGGAAAAAGATTTCTACCCCCAGCTGGGGGTGACACCCAGTGAGGTGTCAGCTGGGGGTTGGTCCGAAAAAAACAGTTTTTCCTTTTTTTTTTTTTTTTTTGATTTTCGACCAGTGGGGGCGCGCCACGTCACTGGGGGCGCCACCCCCACTGGGTGTATGAAGCAAGACTCTTATGCAAATCACACATGAGTTATGCTAGATATTTTAAATATTTTACAAAATCTCTCACATGGGTGTGAGACCCACACACATGTAGATTTGTGTGAGTCTCACCTTATGTGAGAGATTTAGTAAAATATTTGGTAGAATATTTGAGATACATAGTATTTAATATCTTAAATTATGTCATATCATTAATTGATATATTAGTTAATACATTAATTATTATATATAGCATTATTCAATAAAAAAAAGAGGTGAAATTAATAAGGAGTTCGCATTTTGTGTTCTCACTTGGTTAACGGTAGAAAAAAGGAAAATCAACTCAGTAATTAACTAATGAAAATCAAGAGAATTTTGTTTACTACCTGTCAGGGAAGTAAAGAAAATTATTTTATTTCCCAGGACCCCACAAGGCGTTGTTTGGGAAGTTGGCTTTTGGGTATTTTTTTGTTTTTTTTACTAAAAGACAAATTGGTTACAAAATAAATAAAAAAAAATAAATCCAAACAAAATATCACATTCAACCCCATAATCATTTCACTTTTTTCTCTCACAAACATTACATCCAACTACAAAAAAACTCAACTATCTTTCCAAACAAAAAAAAAAATTTCTTAAATAATATCCTACAACTAAAAAAACTTATAAAAAAATCTACTCCCCAAACACCCACTAAGGCAGGGTTCAAAAGCATAAAAAATAGGCACTTTGTTTCTTCTACTATGGATTTTTTAACTTTTAAAAGGGACCCTTACAGTGCCCCTTACGCTTTTTTTTTTTTTTTGGAACGCGAGCCCCTTTAAGTTTAGATCACTAAAAAATGGCAGGAAAACAATTGGAAGTGAGTCTCAAGAGGAGGGCATATTCCAAAGTAAAATCCACCAGATGAGGTGAAATTGTGTCCTGCCGACGATGGATTCAATCCCACTGTTTTTCTTTTTCCCTTTTTTAACTCAAGAGTATTTGAGTTAATTTGCGAACACTTCGATTAGTCTTAGGAAATCAATCTCACCGCTCAATAGTGGGGGACCTAATTCAAGTCAAAGCAGAATTTCATATGTACTAACCCAACACACGAATTAATAGCACTTAAGAGATGTCAAGCTTGAGATTTAGAAAAGAGCAAACTCTTAAGTCTCAAACTTACACCATTAGGCCAATCCCACTATTGTATTGACATTCAGATCCCAAATTTTGTTCAACATTGCATAACTATTTAAGTTTAAGGGCGAGTTACACTAACAGTTCTTATAATTTGGAGCTCGTGTCACTTTAATTCCTGATTTTTTAATTGTGACACATTTAATCCTGAATTTTAAATCTTGTTTCAAATAAGGACAATTGAAGCTAACATTGCTCAATTTCAAAGGTAAAATCGTCAATTTGATAAAATAAAAACTAATTTGACAAAAATAAATGTCAAAAAAATATTTTTGAATTATTTCTACCCACCAAAGATAATTATATAAAATTGATAAATCTTTTACATATTTATTTATTTTTTTATCAAATTAATTTTTATCATGTGTTTGGATGATGATCATGTAATGATTAGTTATTTATTTGATGCTTTTTGATGGTTATTATGTAATAGATGGAGGTATTTGTTGTTAATAGATATTTTTGGATGATTATTATGTAATGATGGTTATTAGGCTTTTAATATATAATCGATATATTGAACATATGAAATATTTTTAGTTTTGAATTTTTTTTCATTTAACGGATTGGTTTAATAATGATATCAAAGTTGTCGCCATATTTGACTTTTGAAAAAATAGAAACTAATTTAATAAAAATAAAAATAATCACCCATTACATGATCATCATCCAAATATATATTAAAAATTAATTTGTTAAAAATAAATAAATAAACATGTAAAAGATTTATCAATTTCATATAATTTTATCTTTGGTAGGTATAAATAATTTTTAAAAATTAAAAAATTATTTTTTGATATTTATTTTTGTCAAACTAGTTTATATTTTATCAAATTGACCACTTTGCCATTGAAATTGAGCAATAGATTTTCAATTGTCCTTATTTGAAACAAGATACAAGATTAAGGGTCAAATATTTTACAATTAAAAAGTTAAGGACCAAAGTGATATAAGTCCCAAACTATAGAGACCGTTAATATAATTCGTCCTAAGTTTAATGTCTTCAAATCATTAAATTATAATGAAGGACAATAGTTGCTTAATTATTATACAAGAAGGGAAATGTATGACAAATTAGTAGCCCCTACGGATTTGTTACATAGATACAAATAAATAAAGGACTTAGACTTTCTTATATCTAATGGTTTTTCAGCTGTGTCATATGCGGATAATGAGTGCTTTTAATTTTTGTTTTTATTTTTATTTTTAATTTATAAAAAATTGTACCAAACAGATAAATTTAAGTGCTCATGCAACGTAAAACATGTGACTAGTTACTGTAACACTCATCATATAAGCTAGTTTCAGTAGCAATTTGATGACATTTCTCTACTCTTTTTGCAATTATGCCTTCATTCATGCTGGGATGTGTACGATTTTCTGGGAACAAACTTAGATTTGATGTTAAGGCTCCTAGGAATTGCAGAAATTCTACCCAGAATTGGACTACATATACAATAGTAGGAAAAAATAAATAAATGAAAATTATAAATTACACGGGTATATAAACATAAGATTTACGTGGTTATACCCAAAATTAGAACTACACTCAGCAAGTTGCATGCATTGTTGATAAATTTGATAACTGCTTTTCATAATCTCCAGAAGGCTTTATTGACATGTTTGATTAGGTGGATTAAAGCAAGAGATTGAGATTATTAATCCGTGGGTCCAATTATTCTATGTTTGTTTTAACATTTTGGTTAAGGATTATTAATCCAATGGATAATTAATCCAATAAATTTGTAGGATTATTAGTAATGGGGTAGGGGTGGGATTATTAATCCAATGAATATTAATCCAATTGGATAATGAATACCACACTAATTTAATAAGATTATTAATATTTCACTATTAGTCTTGTGAATCAAACATGACCTATATGTCTACTCATAAAACAATAAAAAAATTAGCACCAGGAACGCACCCTCTCTCATCTTGTCACATCTCTTCCTCTTTCACTACAATCATTTCTTTTTTCACCTAGATGAGAAAAGAAATGAAATGATTATATTTTGTCACCATTATGTTTGGATGAAAAAAAGAAAAGAGGACACTACAAAAATTTCGGTTTTTTGCGACGGCAAAATGCCGTTGCAAATATTCAAAATGCCGTCTCAAAATTTTTTTTGCAACAGTAACTGACTTTTAGCGACGGCAAGTGGGGAGTCGCAACAAAGGGCATTGCTAAAAGGTTTTAGCAACGGCACAATGTCGTCACCTTTTTTTTGCAACGGCAAAGTTACCTTTTTGTGACGGAATTCTACTGTCGGCATTAATATGTAAAAATCTGAGATTTTTTGAGACGGCACTGTGTTGCCGTTGCTAAAAGTGTTATTTGCGATGGCAAAAAATGTCGTTGCGAAAGTGTTTTTATTGCGACGGGATAGCTGCCGTCGCTAAAAGATTATTTGAAACAGCACAACATGCCGTCGCTAAAAGATTATTTGCAACGGCAAAGAATACCGTCGCGAAAGATTTTTGTTTCAACTTTGCCAATATCTTTTGCGACGGCATTGCCGACGTAGTAAAAAAAAATCTGGTTCTAATGTTTTTTGAGACGGTGTGGTGCCGTCTCTAAAAAAAAAAAAAACTGCAATAAAATTATTAAAAATATGAAAATTACCTGTATTAAATGAAAAATAACTAAGAAAGAAACCAATAATTATATAATAATATAAAAATTCTAGTATAAAAATAACAATTTATCCATAAGAAAAATATTCTTGCATTCATAACAACACATAAGCAAAATTATCCCACTATATAATATTGCATAATACATATACAATGTTTAATTACATAATGTTGTTCACAATTCAAAATAACGTAAATCAAAAACAAAAGTTTTCCTCATGATTCTTCCGTGGGTAACAAAAACAAAAGTTAGTCGCAATCTTCACACGCCTGCATTCCACAAGAAGCAAACTGTTACTCGAGAAATATCTGAAAACAAAAAATAAAAATAATTAATGACAATATAATTATGTGTTAACAATTTAATTACAAAAAAATATAAAAAATTAACTACTATATAATTAGAAAGATAATTAAGTAAATAATTTTGGCTAGACAGAAATCTGGCTCTAACTCCCAAACCGAGAACCCGATTGGAGTCTCGTCTTCTCCCATAAGTCTCTCGTGCCTAGGCAGTCGTGTGTGCCAAGTTTCGTGCCAAACCGACGTCGTTTGGTGATTTTGGGGCGTCAATACCTCGAATTCAAATTTCTTAAGGAACTAGTTTGCCTAGACTGAAATCCGGCTCTAACTCCCAAACTGGGAACCCGATTCAAGCTCCATCTTCTCCCACAAGTCTCTCGTGCCTAGGCGATTGTGTGTGCCAAGTTTCGTGCTAATCCGACCCCGTTTGGTGATTTTTGAGCGTCAACACCTCGAATTCAAGTTTCTTAAGGAATTAGTTTGCCTAGAGTGAAATCCGGCACTAACTCTCAAACCGGGAACCCGATTCGAGTCCCGTCTTCTCCCACAAGTCTCTCGTGACTAGGCGGTCGTGTGTGCCAAGTTTCGTGCTAATCCGACACCATTTGGAGATTTTGGGGCGTCAACACCTGGAATTTAAATTTCTTAATGAACTAGTTTGCCTAGATCGAAATCCGGCTCTAACTCCCAAATCGGAAACCTGATTGGAGTCCTGTCTTCTCCCATAAGTCTCTTGTGCCTAGGTAGTCGTGTGTGCCAAGTTTCGTGCTAAACCGATGCCGTTTGGTGATTTTGGGGCATCAATACCTCGAATTCAAGTTTCTTAAGAAACTAGTTTGGTTAGAGTGAAATACGGCTCTAACTCCCAAACTAGGAACTTGATTCGAGTCCTGTATTCTCCCACAAGTCTCTCATGCCTAGGCGGTCGTGTGTGCCAATTTTCGTGCTAAACCGACGCCGTTTGGTGATTTTGGGACGTCAACACCTCGAATTCAAGTTTCTTAAAGAACTACTAATTTAAAAATACATATAATTGATTTAAATTATCGTAGTACTAAATGCATGAGAAAGGGGCAGCCAGAAAGAAACAGCTAGAATGTTAAGTCATAAAAATAAATACTCGAGAGAATTCAACAAAGACCCAACCCAACCCAACGATTTGGGGAAGCCCTGATAACAACACATTGTATAACATAAGTTTCCTAAAACAAAACAGTTTGTTACACAGGACGACAAGAACTAATGATGTTAACATTTAGTATTGTAAGTTTTTTTTTTTTTTTTTTTGAAGTTTACTAAAATATGTTGTTCAAATCAATATTTACTTTTATTTTTTATTTTTTTCAAAACTATAAATGATAATAAATGATATACATGGTCAAATACAAGCAGAAAATCATTTTGAAACAATGGTATGTTTACCTTCTAATTATAGATATGGGTAGCCTTTCATAGAGAGGCAGTGGTTTTCCTTTCATTAATTGATCGGCAAAAAATCAAATATTTTGTGTTCTAAACATACCTCAAATAGCTGATTTATATTATCAGCTGTCTTTGCAGATGTCTCAATAAAAAACATTCCATTCTTCTCAGCAAAGTATAAATAAATGAATGTGTTAAGTTAGCAAACTAAATCTTGATTTGTAAATACAAAGGAAAAGCTAATGTAAGTAACGTCCAGTACTCATGTCTGCCACTCACTTGAACTGGTACTTTTCGTTGCTCTTGAAGATCGACTTTGTTACCAACTAAAGCCATGACTATTGTAGACACCCCATTTTTGACCGACCTTAAGACTCAGACGTCATCGATTGAGCACTTGGTGATGTTGCATATCGTGCTCGTTTAGAGGTTTCAGAGTCTCAGCTGCGAGCCTTGCCTCCGGACTTCCGGACTCTTTCATGCTTTGCCTCGGTTTGCGAACCAGGCTCGGTTTTCTCTGTTTCTCTTTCAGAAGGGAGGGAGAGGTCTCGTAGACCATCTCTCAGTGGCCGTAGGTTACGTTTCGTGGTCGTAGGCCATTTTTCCCGTTTGGAGTCCGGTTTCCGATTTTTCGGAGCCGTTGGCCGTGTGCCTCGGTTCGGGACCGCTTAACCATCTCCGTTTGCTCCGGTTTTTGGAGTACACCTTATTTCCTCCCTTTTGAGGGATACTGTGGTCCGAGAGACCAACTTCGTGGTCGAACACCACTTCCGGTGCCTAACAGTCAATTTTCGGGGCCTCGGGCTGCGCGTTTCGGCCCCCGAACCTTCATTTTGCATCGGTTTTGGTTCATTTTTGGTGGAGACCTCTGTTTCATTGCTAGGAAGGTTGTAGAAGGGTGGAAGGCCAGTAATTGTTCTGACAACCAATTTTATTCCTTCATCGCCCTCCGTCGCCCGTTTTTCTCACTTCAAAGCCAATGTTGACCACCCTAAGGCCACTTTTTCTTGCCCTAAACCACATATTTGTGTTGTAGACACCTGGGAGGCCACCAATATCATATGGCCGGCCAGTAATTGTGTGTGAACCTTTTGAACCCCTTTGAAAAGTGGGCTTTTCTCTCTCCTGGTTCACTATCTCCAGTTTTTGACCACATGGTTGTGTTGTGCACACATGGGAGGCCAGCTTTTTGGCATGGCCGGCCACCAAAACCTAGCAAACCAGCCGGCCTTGCTCCTCTCTGTGAGTACATTCCAGATATGTATTTTGTTTCCCCCCAGATTTTGTATCCGGGGGGGTGCACTTTTGAGGGGAAACTTGAATTGTTTTTCCCCCATTTTTCCCCCTCTTTCTCCCCCTCTTTTGCCTATATAAACAACCCCCAGCCCTTGTCTTAGAGGTTGGAAAAATTGCCTAAGAGCCTTGCATACATACATCCTCCATCTCTCTCATTCAACCATCAAAACACCCTTGGTCCTACACCCTTTACTCTACAAGCCCTAGCACCATACTTCCAATCTCCATTCCAGCCACTTGGAGCTGTCTTCCAAAGGTTAAAATCTCCCAAACTTGGTCCAAAGGTTGCTAAAGGCTTGGTCTACAAGGGTAAGTCTCCTCCTCCTCTTTTCTTGCATTTTTGTGATCTATATCTTATCTCTTTGTGCTTGCATATTTGGGCTCTGACCCTAACTGAAAATAGCATTATTTTGAGCTCATTTTCATGTTTGTTTAAGGGCCTCTCTGTTTGAGGCTTCCTCTTTACACTTGCTTCTTTACCTCTCTTGTATGCCTCTTTCTTGTATAGTATTTTAGGCTTATTTATAAACTGTTTTGAGCTCTGTCATAAACTACAAAGTGGTTTATTTTGAGCCCTTATTCAACATTGTTGAAGGGATCATCACTTTTTGAGGCTTTCTTTTTCCACTTGCCTTTGTATCCCTCTTTTGGCCTTATTTTTGCATGATTTGTTAGCCCCTTGTGCTTGTATTTTTAGGCTTTGGTCCGAACTGTAAATGGCCTTATTTTGACCCCCTATTCATGTTTCATTAAGGGTCTTTTGATGTTTGAGGCTTCCTTTTTGCTCTTTGTGTTTAAACCTCTTTTTAGGCCTTATTTTGCATAGTATTTTAAGCATGCTTGTGCACTGTTTTGGGTCTGGTCATCCACAGTAAAATGCCATATTTTTGGCCCCTCTTCAACATTGTTGAAGGTCCCTCCTGTGTTTGAGGCCAAAAACCATCACTTGCTTCTTTGTCCCTCTTTTGGCCCATTTCTTGTATGAGAGCTTAGACATACTTGTGTTTGTTTTTGTGGCTTGTTGTAAACTGTAAAATACCATATTTTGGACCCCTCTTCAACATTGTATAAGGGCCCTTCTCTGTTTGTGGCCAGAAGCTTCCACTTGCTTCATTATCTCTCTTTCGGGGCCATTTTTGCATATTGATTTAGCCCCATTTGTGTTCACTGTTTGACCTTGCTTAAAACTGTAAATATGCTTGTTTTGGGGCTGTCTTGATTCTGTCTTCACACTTAATATTCAAATAATGCATGCATTGCATAGCCATAGGTCGTTCCATGTACCTAATTTCATGTTTCGAGATTCATTTCATGCATCGGGTGCCATTTTGCCATGCTTCGGGGCTGTTTTGCATCACTTTTTGCTACTGAAATTTGCATGCTAGTATGCCATATTCCATGCCTTGTCATGTCTTGTTAGAGTGGCATTCCGTGCCTTAGGGTCGGTCCTCGGTTTGCGTGCACGTGTGCACGCATCTCGAGTGTCTCATTTCCATCTAATGTCCTCCTATGTGAGTGTGGCTGAGGTCCACTTGTGTTGGTGCAAGTCCATTATGCATTGTGTATGCCATTCCATTTCGTAGCATTGTGTATGCTAGGTTGTATGTTAGCGCATTGTGTATGCCATGTTACCTCGTGCATCGTGTATGCCATTTCATAGCATGTCGCATGTTAGGTTGTATCTTAGTTGCATTCATGCATGTCATGCATATTGCATTGTGTTTGGGATAGGAGTTAGCCCGAGCGCGGAAAACGAGGGGCGTTTCGTACTCCGAGTGACGGAACGTGTCTCAATTCCCCAGTCACCGACACTCCGGATTATCCATGATGGAGTTAGGTCTAGTTGTATTTTCATGTGCATTCATTCTATATTGAGTTGTGCAATTCGACTCTTCGGCCATCATGCATCGATATGCGTGATTAGTGGCATGAGGATCGAGGCATGCATACATTTGTGAAAATACATTGCCATGCCCCTTTCCTGCTCTCTGTCGCAGCAAATCAAGAATCAGCAATCTTCCGGGGCTTGGCGCGCTTTCCAAAAATTATTGCAAAACAGAGGCTAGTTGGGGCATCACAGTGGATTTCCGCGCAAAGGCAACCCGGATATGCATCATTCATCATCTGAAGAAGAGTCAAGGCAGTCCCTAGCTTGCATGCCAGTTTATTGTTTTCTTAGTTAATTTGGTAATTAATTAGGATTTTTGTACATATTTGGACTGTATTATTTATTTGGACTGTACTATTCATTTGGGACTGTATATTTTTTATTCGGACCCTCTGTGCGAGGGCAATGTTGTAATAAGTGTGCGTGAGTGTGATGTATGTCTTCCAACCCCACGTCTTTCTTCCCTTTTATTTACCAGCTTATGATGGTTAGATTAGGGCATGTTTCAATTAGCATACAGTATGATAGCATGTTTGCATTCATTCATCTGTTTTGCATGCACCGGGCTCAGCGCATCATACTAACTGCATTTGTATTTCAATTCTAAGTTGAATACATGTTAGCTGTAGCATTCCATATGCCATGTTTAGAATAGCCGAGCCTGCTATAGTTGCATTTTTGCATGTGTTGCATTAGGCATTTCTGTATATTTAGGATCATGCATGGATTTCTAATCGGTTTTTGTTTTGGCTTGGAGTACTCGGTGAGTTTTATGCTTTAGCATCCTTGCATGCGTGTGAGTGACTGCCATGAATAGCATGCTTACCATGAGGCTAAATGCTTATGTGATATAACTGCCTGAATGCCTGTGGGTGAAGGTTGGGTTGTTTGGATTGGAACAAATCATTGACTGTGAGTTTTAAGCCCACTAGATAGTGGCAAAATCATGTTTTCTAAGCCCACCCGAGGGTGGCAAAATCTGCATTTTAAGCCTACCTGCGGGTAGCAAACCATCTTTCAAAAAAAACAAACATGAAATGTTTTGTTCCAATTCAGGCGACCCGGTCTATACTTGTATGCTGTGCGCATCACATAGTAAATCTAGGCTAATAACCGGAATAAGAGCACACAATGTTTTCAAAACTAGATATCATGGTTAGTAGAGGCCGATCTTTGATCGGGCGAGCGGGGGTGCTCACGAAGTGACCTTCCCCAATCGTACCCAAGTTCCCGAGCCGAGGCAACTTTGGTGATGACGGACACGTGGCCTTAGGCAAACGAGTCAGGGTTTCCTAAATTTCCAAAAATAAAATATTTAGGTGGCGACTCTGTATCTGGCAAAGCAGTCCATGTTTGGCACTTCTTTTCAAAAATCTGTTTTCTCAAAACGATTTGCCGGATTTGGACTCTTTGGTTCAGATTAAGAACCGTGACACAAATCGAGTCCGAGCTGTAGCGAGGTCCCCCGCGGGCTTGTTACAGTTTCTGGCGACTCTGCTGGGGATTTAGAGAACTTGACTCGAACTCATGATATCTGGTTTTGACTACACTTGTGTGTTTCTTTGCATTGCATTTGCATTGGTGCGCCTAGGACACCGTGTTTGCCATCTGCTATTCCTGAACGGTTTGCCGGAGGCTTGTCTTGTCAAGGCATGACCATAAGGCTGACCGGTTGTGGGCTCTGCCAGTATGGGAACACAAACCCCGGTTTTACCGGGGCACCCTTTTGACCATTCGACCTAGTGCATATCGAAATCCGTAGTGACCATTCCAAACTAGGACAGGTTGCTTACCCGATATAGGTTGTTTGAAACCGCTGCGTGCGTAGTGAAACCCTAGTTCCTGACAAAATAGGACAGGGAAACCCTACCCCAACATAGGGGTGTTTTGGCTCTCACTTATCTGTTATGTGCTTTTAGAGTGCGTCTCTACAGGGAATGCATGTATCAGTTTATGAGTTTGGGCATCAGGCCTGCGGGCAACAGTCAGTGTTTGAGAATCAGTTATCTGCGGGTATCCGATTCAGTCTTTGGGGAACAGTGATTCAGGGACAGTGATCAGTATTTGAGGACAGTGTGTATTCAGCTTATCAACCGTGTGTTGTATGCCCGACTGTGTGTTGTGTATTTATTTTAAGCTGTCATGCTGTTCATTTATCTGGTTATTTATTTCCTTTTCGCTTTATTTATCTTTTTGCTAGGGGCAGTTTTAGCACAATTGCTTCCGACCCAGTAGATATTCCCCAAGCACTTTGGACCAGAGGTCGTCGGCTCAATCGATCTGAGGATCTGGTTGACGGACATCCAGTGTTCCATCTCTACTACCCCCGTTGTCAGGAGAAGGCCAAGGAATCGCAGTGTGTCTGAACAGAGGTTACCGGGGCAGTGGTCTACTCTAGCAAACAGTCGGGTTGAGGTTCCAGTTTCCACCATAGAAATACACATACCGGTCAGTCAGCAAGACCAACAGAATATGGCCGGGATAGAAGAAATGATGCGCCAAATGCATGAGAGCATGAAACAGATGCAAGAGGACGCTGCCCGCCAAGCAGAGTTCTCTAAACAGCAGGCCACAATCATGGCCCAGCAGGCTGAGCTCATCACTAGACTGCAACAGCAAAATGCAGCATCTGCTTCACATCAAGTTCCTCCTCCACCAGGGGCCCCGTTACCCGAGCAGGCACCTACTGTCCAGAATACTCTGCCAAACACCCAGAACACCGTGCCAAATGTCCAGAACATCCAGGAGGACACAAACCTTCCAACGGGGCCAGCTCCGCCCCCACTTCCGCCTCAACTGTCCAAGACCCATACACCTGCCAACCACCCGGACTCTCCCTTTGAGTTCGAAATAGACCATACAGCGTTGAAATTGAGCAAACTTGAGAAGATGTTTAAGAAATCTCAGGGAGTCAACTCCATCCCAGACATTGAAGATGGATATACTGATTCGGTGGTGACATTGCCGGACAGGTTCAAGATGCCTCACATCGACCGTTTTGACGGGTCAGGAGATCCCATGGTCCACCTGAGTTTGTTTTCAGATGTTCTGCGCCCGATGGGCTTGACAAGATTACAGAAGCTCTCCCTTTTTGGCAGGACCCTGTTGGGTATCGCGGCCATCTGGTACGCCAAATTGGAGGATTCAGTAAAACGAAGCTGGGAGGAGATGGCCGAGGCCTTCGTCGCACAATATTCGTACAATACCCAGATCGAGATCACAACCCGTGATCTTGAGACAACCAGGCAAGAGCCGAAGGAGAGCTTCTCAGAATTCGTGGCCCGTTGGAGAGCCAAGGCCTCAATAATGACCATTAGGCCAACGGATAAGGATCAAATACGGATGGTTGTGCGCAACCTCTAGCCCAAATTGATGCAGAAGATGATTGTACTCCCCTTCCCCACCTTTTCGAACCTGCACGAGATGGGGGTACAAATCGAGGATGCAATGAAACAGGGTCTGATTGACCAGGACAGGGAGCAACCCCGGAGGACTTTCAACCGTAACAACAATGCAGGCCCAAGTGGCGCTGCAACTGCACGAGCTTCAGAGGTGAGCATGGTCACCACCATTTCCCCTCCCCTTCCGAGACCCATGGCAGCCACGCCTTTCTCCGGTGCATCCGGAAGCAATACCCAAACCACCAAATATCAGCCCAGAGGCCAAAGAACCTTCACCCCCTATACATGCCTTTGTCCTAAGGCTCTGGGGGTCTTAATCAGAAAGGGGCATCTAAAACCCCTGGAGCCGAGGCCATTACCAAATCCACTTCCCCCCTCCCACAACCCAGCCAAGTACTGTGTATATCACCAGCAGCATGGTCATGATACCGACCAATGTTTCAGGCTGCGTCACGAGATTCAAGACCTCATTGACAAAAATGTGATTCTGCCTCCAGAGAGACCTAACGTCACAACCAATCCACTCCCTACACATAACCAAGCTCCACCCCCAAAAGAGTCAATCTTATCCAGACTGGGGTCGTGTCTTACGATCCTAGTATCTATATTACTCCTTCCCACCTACCTAAGCCGGAGGTGATCCTTCCTGAGTGCACTGACTTGTGCATGTTGGACACCTCCACAACCCGATCTGAGCCGATGGTGGTGACCACCGAAGATGGGATAGGGCAGGTTTCAGAGGAAAATGGAATTGTTGAGTCTGGGATAGAACAGTCTGGGAATTGTGCTGGAGGAGCCTATGACCCAAGTGAGTACATCCTATCAGTGGGCCAGTCTGAGCTGAGTGTAGGGCTGCCAGAAAGAGCAGAATTATGTGTAATTCAGGGGGACAGATTTGAACGGGGAACGGATGATCTAACAGCTGTAGGAGAGGGCCTTGCCAACCTCCAGTTCTTCAGTGACCAAGAATCAGGGGATGCGGCAATCAACTGGTTCGAGTATGAGGAGTCGGCAGAAGCTACCGGATGGTTAGATGATCAACCAGACGTTGTAGAATTTCAACCAGAACAGGGCCCGGCAGGGGCAAGGGTATCAGTTGTGGCCGGAAAGGCCGAGAGTCAGAATACATTGCCGGAGAGCGCCGGTACAAAGAATTTCGCTCGGAACCAAGACATTGTAAATACAGGGAAAGTTGAACAAAAAACTGCGCTGACGCAGGTAGAACAACAGGGTTCTGAGAGAACCGGGAAAGCCAAAATCCATGAGGGGATTGAAAGTGCTGTGGGCACGAGAACAGAAGATGCTGTGAGCATATGGGCTGAGAGTACTGAGAGTACGAACATGCCAGAGCCAGACAGGTGCCTATTGAACGCTAGCGGGATGTGGTGGGAAGACGATGATTTATGTCTTGCCCACACAGACGATGATTGGGGAAATAATCAACCAGATGACACCTGGTACCTCGATGAGGTGGATCACATGACGAGAAGCGGGCGGTACTTCAAGCCCCCGCACCTAGACCAACCTGAGGCATCTGGGAAAGACAAGGAAGCTGAGAAACAGAGGGAGAAGCAGATTGAAGAAGAAGCTGTGCTCAAGCAATTAAAGAAGATACAAGCAGACATCTCCATCTGGGGACTGCTTATGGCATCACGGGTGCACAGACAGGCTGTCCTATCTGCTATGGACAAGGCCAAACTCTCTATAGATACTACACCAGAGCAGCTGGTTGGGCTGGTCTTTCCGGGAGGAGGTTCCCCGACGTTAACCTTTTCAGACAAAGAACTGCCGCCTGAGGGCGCAAATCATAACAAACCCCTCTACATTTCTGTGGAATGTAGAGATAAGTGGATACCGGTGGTACTTGTTGATACCGGATCCGCCATCAACGTCTGCCCAGCCAGAACAGCGTATGCAATCGGGTTGAAGCCCGCGGACTTCGTGCCAACTACTCAAGTGATCAGAGCATATGATAATACTAGCAGGGAAGTGATGGGGACTGTCAAGGTTCAGACCCAGGTTGGTCCAGGACAACACAACATCGAATTCCATGTCTTGGACGTTCCCGCAACCTTCAATCTACTCTTGGGGCGGCCGTGGTTGCACCAAGTGAAGGCAGTCTCTTCCACTTTACATCAGATGTTGAAGTACCCTCACGGAAGGGAGTGGCTATTGTGTTCGGGAATTCATCAATCCATCCGCCGCCGAAGTGTCATCACCAGTCTTGGAAATCGAGCATGGCACGGAGGATGTTTTCTTATCAGGGTTCACTTTGCTGAGGCCCGGGTGGTGCAGAATATCATGGCTGTGAATGAGGGAGTGTACGTCAGTGCTCAATCCGTCTACCTCATGAACAAGCTACAACACATCCCCGGGATGGGATTAGGAAGGAGCGGCCGAAAAGGCGTCGCAGCATTGGCCGAAGTGCCACACAACCCTCATACCTTTGGCTTGGGTTATCTGCCCACCAAAGAGGACTGGGTGAGGAAGGGAAAAGAAATGGCCGGAAGAGCCAGAGCAAAGCAGGCTGGGAAGCCTTTTGAATTAATGCATAGGCCCATCCAGGGTACCCTGAACGGACGCTTCGTCCGGGAGGGGGAGGACTTTCCATTTTGCGGCTTCCCAGAGCCGTGGCTAAACGCGGAGAAGAAGCGCGTGCCAGGTTTCGAGATCTTCTTCGACCTGCAACTATCCGGGGATGACGTTGCCAAGAGCAGACAGACCCATCAGCTGAGGTTGAGAAGTGTAAGCAGTGGACTCCGAGGGCGCTGAAATTGAAATGGGGGTAGCATTGGCATGTCTACTTTCAGATCCTCCGATCGACCATAAGTGCTTGGGGGATAACTTCTCGGTTTCCATGATTGGGGATGAAACGGCTGCGAGCCTGCCAGCAACTATTTTGGATGCATCTATCGCACCCTCTCTCACTTGGCAATACGAGGAGGGATTTTTGTCCAGCAGCACCGGGTCAGGTAGTGAGCCGGAATCTGATTCCACCGAATCTTGTGAGTCGGAATCAGGTTCCAGCTCGACTGAGTCTGAGTCTGGTAATCCTGGGGATGATAACCCGGATGCCACAGTTCTGTCCAGGTCGTCTTTTTCTTTCTTTCATTTGAGTCTGTTGTAACCGAGAATTCGGACGATTTGGATGTGCTTAATGAGAATCAAGTGACTGTGGTTTCTGAGTACTTTTCTGTGCCCTTGATTTATTGCATTAATTCAGACTTTCAAAACTTTGATGAAAACGACGAGGACGAAGTTCCTCCGGTTTTGCAACGTTTAATTGAGCAAGAGCAGGAAAGATTTGTTAAACCGTTAGTTGATGAAATCACTACCGTGAACATTGGTACTGAGGAGGACCCCGGCTGGTCCAGATCGGGTCCACGTTGTCTTCGGAGGAACGCGAGCGCTTAGTCGCTTTATTAAAAGATTTCAAAGATGTTTTCGCGTGGTCCTACGAAGACATGCCTGGGATCGATCCTGAGATTGTACAGCACCGGATCCCCCTTGACCCCGAGGCCCGACCTGTCAAAGAAACTCAGGAGGATCCGCCCGGACTGGGCTCTCAAGATTAAGGAAGAGGTCACCAAGCAAATCGACGCAGGCTTCCTGCTGGTATCCGAATACCCGACTTGGTTGGCCAACATTGTTCCAGTGCCGAAGAAGGACGGCAGGATCCGGGTATGTGTGGATTTCAGGGATTTGAACAGAGCTAGTCCGAAGGACGACTTTCCCTTACCGCATATCGATGAGTTAGTGGACTTCACAGCAGGGCATGCTTTGCTCTCATTCATGGATGGCTTCTCAGGCTACAATCAGATAGTGATGGCACCCAAGACCGGGAAAAGACTGCATTCACCACCCCGTGGGGGACATACTGCTACAGAGTAATGCCGTTTGGGTTGAAGAACGCTGGAGCTACTTATCCACAAAGAGGTTGAGGTGTATGTGGACGACATGATTGTCAAGTCCAAAGAAAGAGAGGGCCACTACACACCGCCTTGCAAAGTTTTCCAAAGGATCAGAGAATTTCGGTTGCGGCTGAATCCTCAAAAATGTACGTTCGGTGTTACAGCGGGAAAAATGCTGGGGTTTCTGATTACACAGAGAGGCATCGAAGTCGACCCTTCCAAAATCAAGGCCATCCTAGAAACCCCACCAAGGACTGAAAAGGAGGTGCGAGGCTTTCTGGGTAAAGTGCAATTCATAAGACGGTTTATCTCAAAATTAACCTTAACTTGTGAACCACTTTTTGGTCTCCTGAAGAAAGGCAAGAAATTCCAATGGGACGGCCGATGCCAAGCTGCTTTTGAACAATCAAGGAATACTTGCAGAACCCGCCCGTGTTGTCACCGCCAGAGCCGGGGAAACCGTTGATATTGTACCTTTCAGTGACTGAGACTACAATGGGCTGCATGCTCGCACAAGAATCGGAGGATAAGGTGGAGAAGGCCATCTACTATCTGAGCAAGAAGATGCTAGAGTATGAGACTCGCTATACGCCGCTGGAGAAGGCTTGCTTAGCTTTGGTATGGGCTACCAGGAAGCTGCGGCACTACCTGTTAGCTCACTCCGTAATGTTGGTTTCACGACTTCGATCCCATCAAATATCTTTTCGAGAAACCAGCACTTACGGGTAGGCTAGCTCGTTGGTTGCTGTTGCTCTCCGAATTTGATCTGAAGTATGTAACACGCAAGTCAGTCAAAGGAAGAGCAGTAGCAGAGTTCCTTGCCGACCATCCAGTAGAAGGGGGTGAAGCAGTCGAGTACTTATTCCTAGATGAGACCATTTTGCATATCGACGACAAAACTTGGACGATGTACTTTGACGGAGCGTCAAATCAATACGGATATGGGATAGGAGTGTTGCTGATAGCACCCGACAATTCCCGTATCCCTCTAGCCTTCAAACTCCGATTCAAAGTCTCGAACAACGAAGCAGAATATGAGGCATGCATCGCTGGTCTAGAAGCAGCCCTAGAACTAGGGGCAAGACGGTTGGACGTCATCGGGGACTCGAACCTTGTTGTGTCTCAAGCAAAACGAGACTAGAAAGTAAAAGAGGAAAAGATGATGATGTATCACCAGACCTTGGACTTGCTTATTTCCTCAGTTGAGAAGCTAGTTTCACTCATCTACTAAGAGAGAACAACAGGTTCGCAGATTCTTTAGCAACTCTATCTTCTATGATAGACATCCCGTGTGGAGTTCGGATGCGTCCTAGTCATCATTGACCAGAAATTGCGCCAGCCTACAGTCGATGTGCTGATTTGGAAACTGCCATCGATGAGGTTCAGGACGAAAACCCCTGGTATTCCGACATCTGGAATTTCCTGGAAAAGGAAGCATACCCGCCAGGTGTGAATGCCAAGGATAAGAGGGCAATCAGAAGAATGGCCGTTCAGTTCATCATCTGTGGGGGTAAGCTGTATAAGAGAGGCCATCTGGGAATGC
>JAPPVO010000036.1:22365683-22404228 GCA_030407325.1 Camellia japonica | reverse complement strand
GCGGTCCTGCGAAGACATGTGTGGAATCGCTCTTGAGATTGTGCAGCTTAGGATCGCTCTCGGCCTCGAGACTCAACCCTTGCTTCCAAAACTTGAACTGGATTCAGAATGTTCAACGGTCAACTACAATGTGAGGCCCTGTTGGCCAGATTTGAAGCAGCCCTCGAACAAGAGGCCACAAAGTCAGATCAAGAAGGTCAGACCTCATCAGAAAAAGCTTGCAAAGCTAGATCAGAAGCACCCCTCGAACTAGGGGCAAAAAAAATGTCCGATGTGCTCGAAGAGGCGAAGATGAGTCCTCTTGCAATCAACAGCCACTCTCTTGGATACGGATGCTTCAAAACCTTACAACCATTTGGCATGGATCAAGCTACCTTTTTACCCTTGAGAGGCTCGCTGGGCCGAAAACCCGAAAGGGCGACCCAGGCAAAAGTTTAGAGCAAGAAAAATATATACGAAAAGCAAAAAGAAGAGAAAAAGAAAAGAAAAGAAAAGTGAAAAGAAAAAAGAAAGAAAAGAAAGAAAAGAAAAAAGAAAGAAAGCAAAGCTCGCAAGGTGAAACCTGTAACAGGCGCCTTGGCAAAAGTTAGAGCATAAAAAGGAGAGGTTAAATACCCGAGTGTACCTTAAACCCGAACTACGTGAGGCTTGATTCCCATCTTTGGGATACGTAGGCAACTTCATTCTGAAGTCCAGCCGTAAAACAATTCAAATTCATTGTGTCCATGTAATGGTTTTTGACCATCCTTGCCTTCTCTGTATCCGAGAGTACGGTTGCTTCATCGCTCTGAGGACTGACTACAATGAGCTGCAGTACCATTCAAACAAGGGGCAACTCTTCGTTGCCATTCAGTGTGTTGCGGCGCCATTCAAACAAGGGCAATTCTTCGTTGCCATTCAGTGTGCTGCGGTGCCATTCAAACAAGGGGCAACTTTCCGTTGCCATTCAATGCGCTGTGGTGCCGTTCAAACAAGGGGCAACTTTCCGTTGCCATGCAGCTCTCTTCAAGCACGGGGCAGTTTTCCCTTGGATCCGAGGTTGCGCATCTCAGAGCAGGTTTCATGCTCGTTGAACAATGGCCGTTTTGCAAAATAGTTTTTGAGAATTTTACTAAGGTTGACTATTTTCTCATAAATCATTCTATCTTTTCCAAAACTGGACCCTTTTCATGGACCCAAAAAAGGAAAATTTCAGCGCTCATAGCCTAACTTGCATGATTTTTAAATCAAAATCGAACAAGCATGTTGATCTAACTCTCATTTTGGTCAAAACTGTTTTAGTAGAAAGCAAAAAACAAAAATGGTCAAAATGATTGACTAGGGACACAGTTGAGTCAGGTTCCCTGTCTTTTTCCCTTTATCAACGTACTTGCCAGGAAGGGCACTCTACCTGCCAAGGAAAAGGCACAACTGAAGGGCACAACAAAAGGCTGAAAGCTCTCACATCCTCCAAGCAACAAGGTATCAAGCCAAGCGCGAAGCACGAACTGGAATGAGACCAGAGATTCCACTCCCTCATCTGGACAGATCTTATCACGTCCAAACTCCCCAGCAAAGCATCATCAACCGATGCTAGCTGCAGATTTGCTACACACCCAGTTGTAGCGCAACCCCTCTGTGGGAGGAATTCACTAGCTGTGTGCAGAAGAAGAAGAATCTAGCAGAATGCTAGGGCACGAGCCCACAACTTGATGTTTATCTATTAACCACCCAGGGGAGGGATGAAAAATGAGAGATTGAAGAATAGAGAGATGTGCGATGAGAGAAAAAGTGAGAAAAGGGGTTTTTCGAGAAAAACAGAGCTTGAGGGCCGAGTGATGTGAGAAACCACAAATGAGAAAGGGTGGGGAAACACTACCCGGTGAAACAGGCTCCCTGTGCACGTCTGAGTGTCGTGTCATTTTGTTTTATCTCGATTTTTGTTTTGGGTCTTTCGAGTGTCACTCGATGTGTCTAGTTGTGTAGGTTATGAGTCTTTTATTTCCTGTTGAGTCATTTTGCTGTGTTCAGTCGTAGGCTCAATACCTGGTCGAGAACTCATCTCTCAATTTCGAAACTAAATCATTTTGTGCTCCGAGTGCCGTGCCGTTCTCCACATTTGTTCGAAACAGTATTCGTCTTTCATAAAAACCGCAGGGTTCAACCCAGGTCATATGAGAACAGTGAACCAGGACCTATCTGAAGCTATAATGGTTCCGGACTGCAAAGCAAAAGCAAAGAGGAAAATGTCGGGCATCTGAGTTTGTTCCAACTTCAGTAAACTCCGAGATCGCATTCTGTATGCACCTTGTCAGGCCTTTTCAATGCTCCGAAGTATGAGTGTGCCTCTACCTCAAGCTCAAGATCAAGTCTGCCTCAAACCAGAATGGCAATCAGAAATGCTCTCTCTGAATACCAGCCCCTGCCAGATGCGTCCTGGCCGTGTTTGCGATGAGTTCCTAGGAGACCAACTGCGACGGTGGAAATTAGAGTTCGAATGGCTGTTGCCCAGAACGCAAAGGTTCGGGATTTCCGAGACTAAAGTCTGGTTTAAATACCCAGAGGCGTGTCCTCGGCTTGAAATCCGTATGGAAGCCCCATAGGTTGAGATAGCGTGTATGCACCTCAATTCTGGATACTGGACCAACCTAGTCTGTCCCACCGCGACACTCGTTGGAGAATAGGGAAGTTGTGAATATGATCCAGGAAACAAGCAGCAGCCGTAGCTCCTACATACAGTGTTGTTACTTGTCAGCATTTCAGAGCCTTTGTACTGCGAGTTAAAGGTAAAGTGTTCGAAGAGCACGAGGGGAGCCCCCATCAGAGTAGAGCGTTCACCGCCACTCACCTCATGAGGTGCTTTCTAAAGCGCCGCTTTGTCCATTTATTGCTTTCCTTAAGCATCATGCAGTAATTGTAATGCATTATACCTATCAAGTTTCTTTCTCAGTCATGCACGATATTGTATGTACGGTTCATTCATAGAAGTTCCGTTTCACTTTATTCACCTTTGTGTATCAATCACACTTCACATTTAGTATATCAATCATACTCTGTTCACATAGTGCATCTATCACACTTCGTGTTCACATTCAGTATATCTATCATACTCTGTTCACATAGTGCATCTATCCCACTTTGTGTTCGCTTTTAGTGTATCCATCACACTGGTTCACATAGTGCATCTATCACACTTTGTGTTCACACTCAGTAATCAATCATACTTTGTTCACTAAGTGCATCTATCACACTTTGTGTTCGCTTCTAGTGTACAATCACACTATGCCTACCTTGTGTATCAATCACACACGCTCGCTTTGTGTATCAATCACGCACGTTCTTTTAGTGTATCAATCACACACTTCACATTTAGTATATCAATCATACTTTGTTCACTAAGTGCATCTATCACACTTTGTGTTCACTCAGTATATCAATCATACTTTGTTCACTAAGTGCATCTATCACACTTTGTGTTCACTTTTAGTGTATCAATCACACCCTGTTCACATAGTGCATCTATCACACTTTGTGTTCGCTTCTAGTGTACCAATCACACTATGCCTACCTTGTGTATCAATCACACACGCTCGCTTTGTGTCTCAATCACGCACGTTCTTTTAGGGTATCAATCACACACTCACACCTGTTCACTAAGTGCATCTATCACACTTTGTGCTTGCTCTTTTAGTGTATCAATCACACTTCGTTCATATAGTGTATCTATCATGCACTCGCTTTACATCTATCACACTATGCCTACTTTGCGTATCAATCACACACGTTCGCTTTGTGTATCAATCACACACTCTCACTTTCTGTGTCTATCATACCTTGTTCACTTAGTGCATCTATCACACTTTGTGTTCACCTTTTTGTATCCATCACACTACATCCGCTTTGGGTATCTATCGCACGTTTGCCTTGTGTATCTATCACACATGCACACTACATCCACAGTGAGAATTGCAGTAATTTTCTTACATCCTTTCTGCACGAGATGTAGTTTGGCTCAAGTTTACTCGCTTGCCTAGCATTCGCTTAAAATGTTGCATTTATTTTGCATAATTGCTTCATTACAGCTCTCTTTGCATGATCATGAGTGATAATCGGCTTCGCTTAGCGTATAAGTCCAATCTTCAAACCGGCTTCTCGTAGCGTATAAGTCCAATATTCAAACCGGCTTCGTGTAGCGTATAAGTCCAATTGTCAAACTGGCTTCGCGTAGCGTGTAAGTCCAATTATCAAATCTCCCTGCATATCATTTTGCATTTTGCCCCTGCCTGCGGGCACACATATCTCTGTTTATCTTGTATGATTGTCTAAGTCTTCGGCCTTGTCAAAAATGGGTCGTCTCTGGGCTTTGACATTCACTCCCGTCACTTGTGACTTCCGAGTTCTGTCAAAGAGGGGCAACTGTAGACACCCCATTTTTGACCGACCTTAAGACTCAGACGTCACCGATTGAGCGCTCGGTGATGTTGCATGTTGTGCTCGTTCAGAAGTCTCAGAGTCGCGGCCGTGCGCCCTGCCTCCGGACTTCCGAACTCTCTTCTGTGCTTTGTCTCGGTTTGCGAACCAGACTCGGTTTTCTCTGTTTTCTTTCCTGAGGGAAGGGAGTGGTCCCGTAGACTATCTCCCAGTGGCCGTGGGTTACTTTTCGTGGCCGTAGGCCATTTTGCCCATTTCGGAGCCCGGTTCCCGGTTTTCGGAGCCGTCAGGCCGTGTGCCTCGGTTCGGGACCGCCCAACCATCTCCGTTTTCTCCGGTTTTCGGCGAGTACCTCTGTTTTATCATACCGAGGGACACTGAGGCCTCAGATACCCACTTCATGGCCAAACACCACTTTCGGTGCCTGCAGTCATTTTCGGGACCCCGAACTGCGTGATTTGGGCCCCGAGCATTCATTGTGCATCGATTTTTGTTCATTTTCGGCGAGTACCTCTGTTTTATCATACCGAGGGACACTGAGGCCTCAGATACCCACTTCGTGGCCGAACGCCACTTTCGGTGCTTACAGCCCATTTTCGGGACCCCGAACTGCGTGATTTGGGCCCCGAGCATTCATTTTGCATTAGTTTTTGTTCAATTTTGGCAGGTACCTCTGTTTTAGCACCAGGAAGATCACTGGAGGGTGGGAGGCCAGCAATTATCTCAGAAAACCAGTTTCGCTCCGCCGGCGCCCGTTTTTCTCACTTCCGGGCTAATGTTGAATACCCTAGGGCCATTTTCTTCCAACCAAAACCACATATTTGTGATGAGGGCACATGGGAGGACCTTAAAAAGTGGTGGTCGGCCAGTAATTGTTATTTTCATTTTTGAGCCTCTCTTTCAAGTTCAATGTTGTGACTCCTGTTTCAGAGTTGTCAAATTCCAACCTTAGAACCTTGTTCTGCACACCTGGGAGGACACCAAGGTGTGGTGGTCGGCCAGCAATTTTTGACTTCATTTTTGGCCATGGCAGGCCAGCCAGGGGGAGTGGCTGGCCGACCAGTTGGGGTGGCCGGCCGGCCACCTTCAAGAAAGGTACCTGGCCGGCCTGCTTTCTCCTTTTGAGCACTTTACAGCTGTCCAGCTGTTTTTCCAAATATCCCTGTCCTCCGGGGGATATTTTGGGAGGGAAAGCTTGGGTGCATTTCCCTCCCCTTTTACACCCATTTCTTGCCCATTTAGGGGCTGACCTCCTTCTTTGTTAGGGTTAGCAACTTTCTTCTCAAGAGCCTATCTCTCATTGCCTCCATTTTCATCCTCAAAAGCTCCAAAAACCTTCAAGTTTCTAGCCCACTTGTTCATCAACCCTAAGCTTCACCATCACCACCTCCATTCCAGCAGCAAAGGAGGATTTTTCAGAGGCTAAGAAGCAACAAATTGAAGCCAAGAAGCAACAAAAGCTTGATCTTCAAGGGTAAGTCTCAAAGTCCCTTTTTCTAGCACTTTTTGCCCCACTTCTTTACCCTATTTGCTCACTGTTTTGGGCTCCGACCCCTGCTGATTTTGTGCTTATTTTGAGCCCCTCTACAACATTATAGAAGGGCTCTACCTTGTTTGGTACCTCTATCATGCTCTTCCTTCAATATCACCTCTTATGCCAATATTTTGCATGCTTTGTTTGGATTATGAGTGATCCATTTTCGAGCCTGATATAAACTGTGAGTGGGCCTATTTTGAGTCCCTATTCAACATTGAAGAAGGGCTCAACCATGTTTGGCCTCTCTATAATGCACTTTCTTTGTAATTCTCCATATTTACCGTAAACTTGTATGATTTATTTGGCCTATTTGTGATCTGATTTGGAGCATCTCATGAACTAATATTGTGCTTATTTTGACCCCCTCTTCAACATTGAAGAAGGGCTCAACCTGGTTTTCATGCTCTACATGCCACTTGCTTTGAAGTCATGTTCTACTCCTATTTGGCATGCCCCTTTGAGCTTATTTGGCTTCTGTTTTGAGCCTTCATCAGGCTAGGAAAGAGCCTTATTTTTGCCTTCTTGTCATATTTTGTTAAGGGTCTTAGGCCATTTGGTGCATTCTTTTGGTACTTCATGTAATACCATCTTTGATTCCGTAAAATTGCATGCTTTGTTAGGCTTTCTTGGATTCTGTTTTCAGCCTTCATCAGGCTTAGAAAGTGTCTTAAAATGACCCATTCTTCATGTTTTGTTAAGGTTCCAATGTTGTTTGATGTATGCTTTTGGTACCTCATGTTATAGCCTTTGTTGGCTCATTATTTTGCATGCTATGTTTAGCCTATCTACATACTGAATTGGGAGATGTCATCTCTTGTAAATGTGCATATTTTTGGCCCCTCTTTAATTTTGTAGAACTGTGTTTTTTCAGTTTGAGCATTGTATATACCACTTGCTTTGTAATTCTACTCTTTCCCCCATTTTTGCAAGCTATTTTTGCCATACTTGTGATCATTGTTTGGCCATACTTTGTACTGAAAAAATGCTATTTTAGGGGCTGCCTAGCATCTGTCTTTACATGTCATGTCCATATTGTGCATGTTTAGCATGGCTGCAAGTCATTTCGGGTACTTAGCATAGCATTTCGGGCATCGGGTGTAATTTTGCTATAATTCGGGGGGCTGTTTTTGCATCATTTTGGCTGCTGAAATTTGCATTTTCCATATGCCATATGCCAAGTCGCATTTCGCATGCCATTTCATGCCTTTATCCATCGCCTCGGTTTGCGCGCCCGTGTGCACGCATTTCTAGGCACTTCATTTTCATCCGACGGCCTCCCGTGTGAGAGTGGCTGAGGTCCTCTCATGTTGGTATAAGTCCATTTTGCATTCTGTATGCCATTTTCGCATCGTTGCATTCCGTATGCCATTTTCTCGGACGCACTTCGAGACATCTCATTCTAGCCTCATTACATATCATTTCCATGTCATTTTGCATTCCGTATGCATCGCCTCGGTTTGCGCGCCCGTGTGCGCGCATTTCGAGGCACTTCATTTTTTATCCGACGGCCTCTTATGTGAGTGTGGCTGAGGCTCCCTCATGTTAGTGTAAGTCCAATTGCACTGCGTATGCCATTTTAGGATCATTTCCTCGGTTTGCGTGCCCGTTTGGCACGCATTTCGAGGCATCTCATTTTCATAGCATTGTGCGTGCTAGGATTGTATTTTAGTTACATTTCATGCATATCATACATATTGCATTGTGTTCGGGATAGGAGTTAGCCCAGGCACGGGAAACGAGGCACGTTCCGTACTCCGAGTGACGGAACGGGTCTCAATTCCCAAGTCACCGACACTCCGGATTACTCATGATGGAGTTAGGTTTTGTTGTAGCATTCATCTGCATTCATCCTATATTGAGTTGTGCAATCCGATCCCTCGGCCATCATGCATCGATATGCGTGATTGGTGGCACGAGAATCGAGGCATGCATATATTTGTGAAATACATTGCTATGCCCTTTTCCTGCTCTCTGTCGCAGCAAAATAAGGAATCAGCAACTTTTCGGAGTCTGGCGCGCATTTCGAGAAATATCGCAAACAGAGGCTAAATTGGGCATCCCAATGGATTTCCGCGAGAAGACAGCCCAACATGCATCATTCATCAGAATCGAGGCAGCCCCTGGCTTGCATGCCAGTTTACAGTTTTTCTTACTTAATTTGTTAATTAATTAGGAATCTGTATTATTTCGGACTGTATTATTCTTTTATTCGGACTGTATTATTATTTATTCGGACCCTCTGCGCGAGGGCATAATTGTAATAAGTGTGCGTGAGTGTATGTATGTCTTCCAACCCCCATTTCTTTCTCCCTTTTATTTACCCGCTTACGATGGTTAGATATAGGGCATATTTTAATTAGCATACAGTATGACAGCATGTTTGCATCATTCATCTGTTTTGCACGCACCGGGCTCGGCGCATCATACAAACTGCATTTGTATTTCAATTCCAAATTGAATACGTGTTAGCTGTAGCATTTCATATGCCATGTTTAGAATAGCCGAGCCTGTTATAGTTGCATTTTTGCATGTGTTGCATTAGGCAATTCTGTATATCTAGGATCATGCATGATTTCTAATCAGATTTTTGTTTTGGCTTGGAGTACTCGGTAAGTACTTATGCTTTAGCATCCTTGCATGCGTGTGAGTGACTGCCATGAATAGCATGCTTACCATGAGGCTATGTGCTTATGTGATATAAACTGCCTTGAATGCCTGTGGGTGGAGGTTGTGTTACTTGGATTGGACAATTCATCAAATGTTTGTTTTAAGCCCACTGGATAGTGGCAAAACCATGTTTTTCTAAAGCCCACCTGAGGGTGGCAAATCCGCGTCTTAGCCTACCTGCGGGTAGCACCATCAAACCATTTTCAAACAAACAAACATGAAATGTTTTGTTCCAATTCAGGCGGCCCAGTCTATACTTGTTTGCTGCGAGCATCACATAGTAACCTAGGCTAATAACCGGAATAAGAACTCACAAAGTTTTCAAAAACAGATATCATGGTTAGTAGAGGCCGGTCTTTGACCGGGCGAGCGGGGGTGCTCACGATGTGACCTTCCCCAATCGTACCCAAGTTCCCGAGCCAACTTTGGTGATGACGGACACGTGGCCTTTGGCACCGAGTTAGGGTTTCCTAAATTTCCCATTTAAAAAATATTTAGGTGGCGACTCTGTTATCTGGCAAAGCAGTCCATGTTTGGCACTTCTTTCAAAAAAATCTGTTTTCAAAACGATTTGCCGGATTTGGACTCTTTGGTTCAAGATTGAGAACCGTGACATTTGAGTCCTTGAACTGTAGTGACCCCAATATGAACAGAACGGGACTTAACCCTCCCGGGGCGTTCGGGGACGTCTACACTTACACCTTACACTTACACCTTATACTTATACTTATACCTTACACTTACACTTTTTGTGTAAGTGGCACATGGTGTGCAATTGCACACTTAAGAAAAGTCCTTACTTCATTCATCTGGAAGTTTATTTAAGGCAAAACAATTCTTTGAAATACATTAACGAAAATTTCACTTACAATTAGATTTTCATCCATTGATGTATAATATTAGAACAAAAAAGTAAAAAGAAAAATTAATCCATTGATGATATAATAATACAACAACAATAAAAAATATATTTCAATTTATTTCAAAAAAATAATAAATGAAATAAATAAAAATACCTCAAATAATAAATAAATAACCTTATGTATAATTTTATAATAAAATTATTTTATCTTCTCATATTATATTTTTATTACCAATAAAAAAAAAGAAGGTAAAACATTTATTGTAAAATGGTATTTTGGTCTCTATGTGAAAAAAGAATTTTTTAATTAAGACAGCCTTTAAATTTCTATCACCTTTTTATATCACTCTCAATGTATTACTTCATATGTTAGCATATCATTACTATAAGTTCTACCACTCATGTTTATGTTAAATAATGTGCTAACACATGGGATTATACATTGGACATGGGCATAAAGAGATAGTAATTGTAACATTACTCTTTCTCAATAAGTGAAAATATTTATACTCATTTAATATTTTCTTAACATAAACTCTAATGACGTATGTTAACAAAAGCCAATGTTTTATACTGATAGCAGGACAGATCGTCACGACATTTTTTAAACTTTCTTGTTTTTTATTTTTTATAGTATCATTTATCATTACAATATTAAGAATATATATTCAATGATAGAATTCCTTAAATAATTTATTTGTACGCAAGTGTGATCATCACAATATCATTGGTCACACACACACACATATATATATATATATATATTAATAAAATAATTACATTATATATACTTGTATTTGTTGCTCGTAGGTTGGTATAATGGGGGTGTTTGGGAAGGAAAAAAGTAGTCGGGTTTAGGCTATTTTGACAAAAAATCCCAAAAGCCCTCCTGTAGCAACATTTTCCTTGATTTTTAGAAAAAAAGAAAAAGAAAAAGAAAAGTTGACTTTTGGCCGGCTGCTGCAGAGCACAGCCTACACTGCCACCAACAGTGTAGGCTGCAGGTTTGGTTAATTACATTTTTACTCCTATACATCAATTTAAAAATAAAATAAAATGAAGGGTAAATTTGTCATTTCAATTTAAACATCATTTCAAACACATTTTTCAATATAACAATCAATCCAAAAATTTAATCTAACTTCTCAAACACAAAACTAAAATAACCTATTAAAATAGTCAAAAAATTAAATAACCTACTAAAATAATCACTTCCCAAACGAGGCCAATATAAACTAAAACTGTGGAGTGTTCCAAAACCACATTTATAGTTTGGACTTTGGAGTTGAAAAAAAGAAGATAGAGATTGAAAATGATTTATGTTTGGAAGAGTGGAGGGACCCAAAGTTGGCCACACTTGGACTAACGTTCCTTTTCACTTTGGAATTTTCCAACTTTGCAACTCCAAAAGGATCAGAGAGGGCCCATTCAATTTAACTCACTCAAAAATTACAAGAGTTCTTTAAATCTCAAAACTAAGAGACGTTATTCGGTGTCCTAATGGCATGAACACATGGTTCCGCATGAATTTTTTTTTTTGATTAGTAAAGGAGGTGAGTTCATGGAGTCTTGTTTGACAACATCACTTTTTAATTTAAAAGTTAAAAAGTTATTAAAAAAATTAATAATTTATATCAAAAAATTAAAGATTTTTTTTTCTCTTTACTTTTTACACATCTTTCCATAAAAAATTAAAAAGTCATTCCAATCATACTAATTTTTTTTACATCATATTTTAATCAAAAAGTTAAAAAATTACTAAAAAACTTGTTTCCAAACAAAGCCTAAGTAAAGAATAAATTGTAGATGATATAATAGTTCCTGATTCGTGTTTGACACGTATTTGGGAAGTGAGTTTTTATGTAGATTTTAGTAGATGTAGATTTTTATGAGATAAAAAATTTTTAGTGTTTGGGAAGATAGTTGAGTTTTTATGTGGTTGGATGTGATGTTTGTGAGAGAAAAAATGAAATGATTATGGAGTTGGATGTGATATTTTGTTTGGATGTGTTTTTTTTTGGTTTTGCAAAACTTTTGTCTTTTAGTGATTTTTATGAGATAAAAAATTTGGGATGTTGCTTCCCAAACACCATTATATGATGTCCATATAAATTGAATAGTTTTTTCTTGAAGCTTGTTTTGAGATAAACTATAAAAGTTGAAAAGTTAAAAAATTATTAAAAAAAAATTAAAAAGTTCATACTATTTGGGGAAGTTTAGAGGACAAAATAATTTTGTCCTTTGAATTCAACTATCTAAAAATCAAAAAGTTAAAAGTCAATAAGGGTAGAATAGTCATTTTGATTTAACTATAATATTTTATTATACATATTTTCGTAAAAAGTCAAAAAAATTATCTCAAATATATGTATATATATTTTCTTTATTTTTTTAATCAAAAAATACACTTATATAATACATCCCAAACAATACTTGGACGACTCTATAACCACCATTAGGTGATCAATTGAACACCCTGCAATTTTTTATTTTATTTGATACACATATATAATTCAGTCCAAAACTTTATATTGAACATCCTAATCCACCTTCCAGCTCAACACCCACCCAAGCCCACTTTCTTAAGTATCTAGGGGTTGTTTGGAATGACCTAAATAAGTGTACTTTTTGTCTTTTTACGAAAAGATGTGCAAAAAAATAAAGAGGTGATATGATGAAAAAAAGATAAAAAGATGGATTATTTGGGTGTTGCCAAACTTGGCCCTAATCTAATCCATAACCCTTTAATCCATATATATGTTTTGTGAAGTGGAGTGAAGACACAACATGTTTTGAAGTTTTACTTCCTCGTGTGCAAAGTACCTCTTTGACACAATTGTGTAATTTTACAATTCTCAGCAAGTGTACTACTTGAATGTTAATATTGATAAATAGTTTTATAATTTATCTCAATTTAAATTAAAAGAGCATTTTTTATTTTATTTTTATCATGTTAGTGATAAAAACAAAATATATTTATATAATTTTTTGTATCTGTATTTTATTTTTTGAAACAATAATATCAATATATTAAAATTTTATTTTATTTTATTTATTTGTGTGTGATTTGAAAAGTCTAAAAAAATTAAAATTTTAAATGTTCACCCTAAAATCAAATTCCTGAAGTATATACTTCAGAAACTTTCCTGATATATCCACAGTAAACATTCTGAAAAAAGTTTCTGAAGTAGCCACTAACCACACTAAGACGCAAGATATTCATGTGGACTCCAACACTTAATATTGTCACGCTTAATATTATATTTAGTTAGTATATTAATTGGTATATTAATTCGTATTTATAGCATTACTTTTTTTTCTCAATTAATGTTTTGGTTTAGTGACATTTGAAAGTTCCACAAAACTGTTGGTTTAATGACATTTTCTAGTCTTGTGACATTTTGAACAAGTGCTATTTATACCTGTGCCGTGGTAGATACTAGTGTCACGGTAGAGACTTGCAAGTACCACTACACCACCATGGTTAAAAACTTTCAATGACATTTTGATGTTCTGGTAGATATTATTTGTGACACTACCAAGCGCCATTAAAAAAAGAGTTAGTGGCACTTTAGTGACACTTGTAAGTGCCATTACACCATCAAGGTTAAAAACTTTCAATGACACTTTAATGTCATGGTAGACACTATTCGTGATGCTATCAAGTGCCATTAAAGAAGACTTGCAATCTAAAAAATATCATGATATGGATTTTTAATGATGCTTGTTATGCCACAATTGATATTTATAGCACCTTCATAAATGTCACTATAAATCCAATTCATTTGTTCCATTAAATGGATATAAGTGTCATTGGAACTTATTTTAGTGACACTTTGCAAAGCTACTATCACTACTACAAAATGCCACTTATATGCTCTTTTCATTGACACGTTTAAAAGCTACAACTATGCATGCGTAAATGCCTATAAAAATTGAATCGATTTTATAAACAATTGAATATTAATTGTCACATCCTATATTAATTTGACATCCTTTCATCCTGTAATATTTTGATAATAATAAACAAATACTAACACCATAGGATCATCACATCAAAAACAAAAAAAATTCAAACCACAATCAATTATTTGTTATTGAAATATAAATTTATTTAAGATGCAATAAAAATCCCTTGCCAAAATTATAAAATATTCTATCACACTAACAAAGTTAAAGCAAAAACAATTTAAAAGAAAATTATTTTAACAATAAGTTCTGAAAAGCCATAGTGATATTCATCTTCTGGAGAGACAAATCATCAAAAATAAAATCAGTTCCCACATTCTCAACCTCACTTTTATAAATATTCTCAGCTAGCATCCATAACTTGCGAAATCTGTATCCAAAAGATAAACATATAAAAGTAATTGAAACTATATTAAGTTAATATAAATTTGTTAATGAAATTAGTATTTACGAAAGAAATATACCACAAATGGAGCAGGCCAAGTAACATGAGCTCCAATAGTTTGTCCAACTGTTTTGACAAATCCATATGATCGAATCAAGCTCTCATTAGGTTTGACTGGCACTTGAATATGTACCTCTCAATAGTCAAGTCCTAGTTCTTCTCCTTCTACTTCTTTAGATGCGTCTGTGCTTTTAAGTACTCCGATTGCAACTGTTTCTGTTGGCCTGATGATGCTTTTTAGAACAACTATATCTCCCACCTGTAAATAAAGATTTAACTACTTAAATAATTATATATTTAAAATTAATAAATAGTATTTAAAAAAAAACTCGTACAAAGTGCTAGAGTGAAGATGATCACAACTGTAAGTGATATGCATTTCTCTAGTAAATAAGCAAGCCAAATGCTTTAATCACTTAATTGGTTCACCACACTACAACAAATTATATAAAAGTAACAACCGTAGGTCTTTAGACCATATCAAACAGTAGCTTAAAAAATCAATAACAACCAAAGGCACCAATCAACAAGAATCAAAACCATGCCCATTATCAATATCAGGATCCCCTAACCTCAATGATGTAAATCAAATG
Organism: Camellia japonica; assembly: GCA_030407325.1. Classification (NCBI taxonomy): domain Eukaryota; kingdom Viridiplantae; phylum Streptophyta; class Magnoliopsida; order Ericales; family Theaceae; genus Camellia; species Camellia japonica. Next base: position 22,389,745 of record JAPPVO010000036.1, on the reverse strand, counting down.
TAACTGTGAAAAATGACAATCAACTAATTAGTTTCAAGCAATATTTTGAGAGAATCAAAAAGAGTCCATGCTGTAATAAATGATGGACAGATGTCTTCTTGAAGTTTCAGAAGAAAATAAAAATAAATTTTTTTAAAAAAACACAAGTTTCGTCATGTCTTGATTTTGACTATGTAGCACATTTTGTTTAAATTTAAACAATGGAATTTAGGTCCGCAATATTCATTCCTTGATTAATTGTAAGACAAGTGTTGCATGCTTTTCTAAAATAAAGTTGGAAATAATGTGATGTATATAAGTAGCTCTTAGTAGGTACTTGAGTAAGAGATGTCTTGTATCGATGACAAGGACCATGCTTGACGTCGAGCTGCCATGTCAAGAGGACTAGAAGTTGTTGTGGCCTAACCAAATTTGAACTAATTAATTTTACAAACACACACACATATGTATGTATATATAAGTGTAGAAAAACATTAATAACTTATAAATTCTATTGAAAAAATTACTTGATTAGATGTGTTTGTCAAGTTATTCGGAGCATGCTGAACATGGGAAACTTTGGACCTTAGCTCCTAATTTTCAGCTTCCATAGCATTCATTGTTGTGTCTTGGTTTGCTTTATGACCAGATGTATCTCTCCATAAATTAGATGAGGAGACACCTAATCTATATATGCGAACTCGTCCATATTTTTCTTTACCCATCACTTGTCCAAATGTATCATTTGGGCCCTCATTTAATAAATTTGGATTTAAAGTTGTTCTCTCATTCATTTCATCCTATAAGGTTGCAATAAACATAACTTAATATATACATTTCAATCACTCAACACTATAACGTGGGAATTTTAACTAATCTACAAGTTCAAATGGACAGATAATTATTTAGTACATACTATTATTGTTTTCGTTGCCTTGGGGGTTCCAGTCTCCTTTGTATAACATACTTTAAACATGTGAACACGTGAACATGTGTTGGAGAGTGTCCCAACTTATTCTTCTACAATATAATATATTCCAAAATATAAATTATATCATTCTATCACATCATGCATACATTATCATATTAAATATACAACATGAAAAGATGAATTAACCTACTCCTTTCGAACACGTAGAAAAATTTTTGTTCCAATAGTATGATTATACTTTCGCTCTGCACGACTTGCTATGTTTTTATCACTTTGTGCCTAAAATTACAAATGAATAAATTAATGGTGCCCAAACTATAGCAAGTAGAAGAACATATAATGATCAGATTGAGTATACCTTTACTTCTTCGTTGGTCCAATACTTAATAAAGTGTTCCCACTGATCAGCATATACTTTACTATCTTTATAATGCTTTTGTTGGTCAAAACTCAAGTGGTTTTTATAATAGTTTTTCTTTATATTTGCCTTCCAGTCTTTTAACTTCTTACCAGAGCACTTCATAACCCAATTCCTAGCATGACTTGGAAGATCAAACTTTGATTAGAGAGAGAGAGAGAGAGAGAGAAGAAGAAGAAGAAGAAGAAGAATAAAATAATAAAAAATTAATCTTTCCACATAAAAAATTAAAAATAAAAAAATTATAAAGAGTGTTGTTTTAATCATATTATTCATGTTTACTATTTTTCACATGTGATCTTCGCACAATATTGTGTCATTTACCTGTACAAGTGCCCATTTGTGATCTTTGTAATGTTTTGGGACTTTATGCCAATTCTTGTAAGTAAGTGGCGCATTTTTCCTATCACGCACAATAGTTCCAATGAACGATGATAACTTTGTCGCCAATTTGTCATCAGGTTGGCCAAGTTTGTTCCAATTGACTGTTAGCGCTCATCATCACAAGTACCCCAAATATTACGCATTTGAGTGGGACCTCTAATTTTCTTTTGTCCATTAGCACCATCTAGTTATAAAAAAATAATAATAATAATACTAATAATAAATTATATACGATGAAATAATATGACATTTTTATAAGGTTTAAACTTGCATACCTGCATTATTATTGGGCTGACTAGATGTTAGGTTTTTATTCTTGGCAATCCCGTTTAACAAAACTCCTTTCAGTTATATTTGTTTTCGCACTTTTATTTTAGTAAGGCTATGAGTTTATTAGATGCGAATCCAACCCGAGTCGAGCCTTGCAGAGAAGTTTGTGATGTTAATGCTTTCAAGATTGCCACTTCGTTGATTATGACGGGGGTCGAGCTGCCCGGTCAGCTCGCGCCCGAAGCAAAATGCAAAATTGCATTCAAAGTTGGCTGTCCGCCCTTGCTCGCTCGAGCGAAGAAGTCCTCACTCGAGCGAAGGATTGCGTCTATACAAAAACTTGAAAGAGCTCATTGTTCGCTCGAGCGAAGGGTTCATCGCTCGAGCGAAGGCACTAGTGGAAATCACGCGAGTTAAGGTTCTCGCTCGAGCGAGCTTCAAAATCCGGATTTCTATAAGGAATTGGTTTTCTTCCAAAACTATGATTACTTTGGATTTCTATAAGTAGTTGGTTTTCTCCCAAAACTTTACTTACTCCTTCAGATCTTCTTTTTGGATATTAAGGTTTATATCTGGGGATATTTTGCTAGTTTTCTTTGATGTTTTGATTGAGTATTCAACTTATGGTTTAAAGAGTATACATCAAAGGATTAGTTGTTTGTTCTACACAAAAGAGAGAGTTGTTCTTCGGTGGATTCTGAAGAATTCGAGCCTGAAGCTTTTGGTGGATTCTGGAGTGGCTCATCGTCAAGACAATTCCGAGGTGAAGATGGGGTTGGAAGAGACACATAGGGGTTGGTTCAATTCGGGCGTGGATTCGCTAGGTAATTGAGAGTATACCTGTGTAATTCCTTTATATCTTCTTAGTGGATTGTTTTGTGGCTGTTGCTCGTGGTTTTTTTATCACAATTGGAGATGTCCAATTATGGTTTTTTCACGTAAAATCGTTGTGTCGATTTGTCTTGATTGTTTGATTGGGATTGTTATATACTGTTTAAAATTGATACATAATCACAAATCAACATCTAGGGGATTTCTAGATTTTTCAATTGGTATCAGAGCAGGTCGTTCTATTTTTTTTATATAAAAAATCTTTTAGAACGAGATCTTGTTTGATTTGTGATAATGGACTCTGTTAGGTTTTATTATTGGCAATCCCGTTTGACAAGGATTTCTTTAAGAAATTGATTTTCTTCCAAAACTAGCATTACTTTTGGATTTCTATAAGTAATTGGATTTCTTACAAAACTAGGATTACTTTTGGATTTTCTATAAATAGTTGGTTTTCTCCTAAAACTATTTAATTCCTCCAGATCTTCTTTTTGTTTCTTAAGGTTTATATCTGGGGATATTTTGTTAGTTTCTTTGATGTTTTTATTGAGTATTCAACTCATGGTTTAAAAAGAGTACATCAAAGGTTTTGTTTGATATACAAGAAAGAGAGAGTTGTTCTTCGGTGGATTCTGAAGAATTCGAGCCTGAAGCTTCGGTGGATTCTGGAGTGGCTCATCAGAAAGATAATTCCGTGGTGAAGATGGGGTTGGAAGAGGCACATAGAGGTTGGTTCAATTAGGCGTTGTGGATTCGCTAGATAATTGAGAGTATACCTGTGTAATTCCTTTAAATCTTTTTAGTGGATTGTTCTTGTGGCTGTTGCCCGTGATTTTTTTTATCACAATTGGAGGTGTCCAATTGTGGTTTTTCCACGTAAAATCGTTGTGTCTCTTTCTTTTGATTGTTTGATTGGGATTGTTATATTCTGCTTAAAATTGTTACATAATCACAAATCAACATCTAGGAGGTGTCTAGATTTTTCAATTGGTATCAGAGCAGGTCATTCTATTTTTTTTTTTAAAAATTATTATTTTTTAGAACGAGATCTTGTTTGATTTGTGATAATGGATTCAATTCGTGAGGGAAATTCTATGGTTCGACCACCTCTACTTGACGGATCCAATTATTCTTTTTGGAAAGCTCGGATGAGATCATTTTTGAAATCTATTGATGAAAAAGTTTGGCAATCTGTCGTGAATGGGTGGACTGAACCAACAATTACTATTGATGGAGTAACTTTACCCAAACCAATTGATAAGTGGGACACAACTGATTACCAAAATAGTAGCTGGAATAGTAAAGCTATCAATTCTCTCTTTTGCGCTGTCACACCTGAAGAGTTTAGTCGTATATGTAATTGTGAAGTCGCAAAAGAGGCTTGGGATATCTTACAAACTATTCATGAGGGCACTCCTTCTGTGAAACGCTCAAAACTTCAAAGGCTCACATCTAGTTTCGAAAATCTTTCAATGAAAGATAGTGAGACCTTTGATGAATTTTATGCGAAGTTGAGTGACATTGTAAATTCCAGCTTCAATTTAGGTGAAAAAAATACCAGAATCCAAAGTTGTGGGAAAAATTTTGAGATCCTTGCCCGATCGGTTCCAACCAAAAGTTACGGCCATTGAGAAGGCTCAAGAAGTTGACAACCTCAAGCTAGATCAGTTGGTTGGAAATCTGCAAACTTATGAGGCATATAGAAATTTCAAAAAGAAACAAAAAGATGTTGCTTTTAGTAGTGCTCATAAAGTGGTAGAGGATTCTGATGAGGACTATGAGATATATTCCAAGATTATGGCTGCTTTTGTTAAACAATTTAAAAAATCTTTTTTGAATAAAAATCCTAATCTTTTGGAATCTACTCATTCTCATAAATCTAAAGGCAAAGATAAAGTCAAAATTAATTCTATAGCCAAGAAGGAGAAAGGAAAGATACAAGGGAACTCTAAAAGTGTCCAATGCTATAAATGCCAAGGATTTGGCCACTTTGCTTTAGAATGCCCCACTCGTTTGAGGAAGAAAAAAGCCTTCGCCATCACTTGGGATGATGAATCAGAATCTAATGGAGATGAAAGTGACAACGAAGATCAAGGCGAAGAGGGACATAAGCAATTCCTTGCTTTCATGGCGGCTTCCGAAACTGAAGGACGAACAGAGTCTTTGAAGAGCTCAGTTGAGAATACCACTGATGATGAATCATCGGAGAGTGATCATGAAGAGCTTGAGCAAGCCTATGAAAAGCTGTATAAGGAGTCTCTTAATTTATTCAAATTGAATGACAAACTCACAAAGAAACTCAAAGCATGTGAAAATGAGAATGTCAAACTTAAGGAGGAGATTTCCGAGGCTAGGATTAATGCCATCAAGATAGTGGATGATCGACAAGTTCTTTGTGCAAAACTGTTGACTTGTGAGACAGAGAGAAATGAGCTATAGGAAACCCATGCCATGTATGAAGAAAAGATTGAATCTCTCGAGATGTCACAAGTTGCTTTGAAAGAACTAATGATCAAGAAAGAGGAAGAGCTAAAGTGTGCTATGGTTACCATTGGTCTTTGGAACAAAGGATCAAAGACTTTGGAGGATATCATTGGGTCTCAACAAATCTGTTCAGACAAGAGTGGCATTGGCTTTGGAAATAAGAGAGAGCAAAAACAGAGCACTTCCACATCTCATGATACAAGAACTCAAGGAAAGGGAGGACAAAAGATTCAACAAGAGGAAAGACTTCTCAAACTCCCTAGAGTTGGTAAGGTAAAAGAAAAGAAGGTACACCCTGTTTTTATTTGTCATCATTGTGGTATGCATGGTCATATTCGCCCTTATTGTTATAAGTTACATGGGAGAGTGTCTCAAAAGGGTCGAAATTCGAATACTTTTTGGGTTAGGAGACAACCTTACATGTCTAGGAATACCAAGATTCATGAGGGTGTTCACAACACCACGACTCTTACCAAGTCCACTAGACCTGATTTTGTTAAGACCAAAAAGATTTGCGTGAGAAAACTTGACTTGTGTTAATGTGTTTACTCTGTTTAGTTCTTTGGGTCTCTGTGTGTTTTTTTTAATGAGAAAAAAATGTGTGCATGTTTGTTTTTTTATCTTACTTTGGTTAAAAGAAAAAAGAAAAAAAAAATTCAAAAAGATTTTCTTTGTATGGTTTTGCAAGCTTGAAATTTTTGAGTGGTCCTTGGTGCATATTGGAATTGATGAGAATAACCATTATATGTTAATATGTGTGTGCTTTCTGTGGTCATTACTCATTTTGGAGTGTGTGTTCTTTGATTAGTATGTCTCATTCTATACACACTCTTGGATTAGCAAATATCAGAGTCTTCCGCCTTAGTGATTATTTTTTTTATAGACTTCTGGCATTGTATCTTTTGCTTTTCTAGAGGAATTGACCTATACTAGCATATCATGGGTGATGTTGAGTCTCTTAACCACCTTTTATCTTTTTGCATCTCCACGGCTTTCCCCTCTATTTTTTGTAGTCCAGACATGAGGAAAAGGCTACCTCAGAGTCATCAACCAGGCCATCCTTATTATATCCATGCTTCTCTGGTTCGGTTGCCATACTCTTGAGCGTGTCAGCCGCCAATGAATGTGCAAAAGAAAGAAAGAAAAAAATGTGAAAAGAAAAGAAAAGAAAAGAAAAAGATGTGAAAAAAGAAAAAAATAAAGGATTCATTGATTGAGGGGGAGCCTCCGCTTTTACTCACCAAATACCCCTTGATTCCTAGTGGTTTGACTTTCCTTAGTTATGCTTAGATTCTCTTGTCAGAAGTCTAGCTATCAGATCACTACTAGGATTTGAATCTTGTGTTTGTCAAACTCCAAGAGTCACACACACACTTTTATCATGGGATTTATGCTTTTCACATAATGCATCACTTTCTTTTATGAGGAATCTTCTACAGGCTGTGCACATTGTGTTTTCAAGTAATTGTGCTTCTTGGATAATCTTGTGTGTTTTAAGGTACAACTTTGAAATTCCTTGCTTGCTCCACCATATTATTTTTGTTATTTTTTTTTGTTCACTGTTTTAAGTATTTGTGGTTGCTTTTAGTGAAGGGGAGTTTGGTTAATCGTTATCATGTTATTGCTTGTGTGGGTTTTGATCTTGATTTTGTTATTTGAGATTCCTTTGTTAATTCGTGACAAACAGGGGGAGAAATTTGTTTTTCATGTATTCATGTCATGTGTCGGGTGCATATGTATTAGTTTTCATCTATCCTTGCTACATGTTCTTAATATCTCCAAGTCGCATCTATTCATGTTTTCCATCTCATGCTTCAAGATAATCTTATCATATGTTTATTATTTTTTTCATATACTCTTGTGGCACTAATAGTTGTTTTGGAGATTGTGGCACTAATAGCTGTTTTGCAGATCTTAATCTTGAGAAAGAAGTTTGTGTTTGTTGGTTGTAATGGGTTGGGGTGATTAGGATTTTATTTGTTAAGTGTGTTTTGTCACGGCATTGCCAAAAGGGGAGATTGTTAGGTTTTATTATTGGCAATCCCGTTTGACAAGGATTTCTTTAAGAAATTGATTTTCTTCCAAAACTAGGATTACTTTTGGATTTCTATAAGTAATTGGATTTCTTACAAAACTAGGATTACTTTTGGATTTTCTATAAATAGTTGGTTTTCTCCTAAAACTATTTAATTCCTCCAGATCTTCTTTTTGGTTCTTAAGGTTTATATCTGGGGATATTTTGTTAGTTTCTTTGATGTTTTTATTGAGTATTCAACTCATGGTTTAAAAAAGAGTACATCAAAGGTTTTGTTTGATATACAAGAAAGAGAGAGTTGTTCTTCGGTGGATTCTGAAGAATTCGAGCCTGAAGCTTCGGTGGATTCTGGAGTGGCTCATCAGAAAGACAATTCCGTGGTGAAGATGGGGTTGGAAGAGGCACATAGAGGTTGGTTCAATTAGGCGTTGTGGATTCACTAGATAATTGAGAGTATACCTGTGTAATTCCTTTAAATCTTCTTAGTGGATTGTTCTTGTGGCTGTTGCCCGTGGTTTTTTTATCACAATTGGAGGTGTCCAATTGTGGTTTTTCCACGTAAAATCGTTGTGTCTCTTTCTTTTAATTGTTTGATTGGGATTGTTATATTCTGCTTAAAATTGTTACATAATCACAAATCAACATCTAGGAGGTTTCTAGATTTTTCAGACTTAATTCATGAGGGAAATTCTATGGTTCGACCACCCCTACTTGACGGATCCAATTGTACGTTTTGGAAAGCTCGGATGAGATCGTTTTTAAAATCTATTGATGAAAAAGTTTGGCAATCTGTCATGTATGGGTGGACTGAACCGACGATTACCGTTGATGGAGTAACTTTCCCCAAACCAATTGATAAGTGGGACACAATTGATTACCAAAATAGTAGCTGGAATAGTAAAGCTATCAATTCTCTCTTTTGCGCTGTCACACCTGAAGAGTTTAGTTGAATTTGTAATTGTGAAGTCGCAAAAGAGGCTTGGGATATCTTACAAACTATTCATGTGGGCACTCCTTCTGTTAAACGCACAAAACTTCAAAGGCTCACGTCTAGTTTTGAAAACCTTTCAATGAAAGATAGTGAAACCTTTGATGAATTTTATGCGAAGTTGAGTGACATTGTAAATTCCAGCTTCAATTTAGGTGAAAAAATACCAGAATCCAAAGTTGTGGGAAAAATTTTGAGATCCTTGCCCGATCGGTTCCAACCAAAAGTTACAGCTATTGAGGAGGCTCAAGATGTTGACAACCTCAAGCTGGATCACTTGGTTGGAAATCTCCAAACTTATGAGGCACATAGGAATTTCAAAAAGAAATAAAAAGATATTGCTTTTAGTAGTGCTCATAGAGTTGGAGAGGATTCTGATGAGGATTGTGAGATAGATTCCAAGATTACGGCTGCTTTTGTTAATCAATTTAAAAAACTTTTTTGAAAAAGAATCCTAATCTTTTGAAATCTACTCATACCCATAAATCTAAAGGCAAAGATAAATTTAAAATTAATTCTATAGCCAAGAAGGAGAAAGGAAAGATACAAGGGAACTCTGAAAGAGTCCAATGCTATGAATGCCAAGGATTTGGCCACTTTGCTTTAGAATGCCCCACTCGTTTGAAGAAGAAGAAAGCCCTCGCCATCACTTGGGATGATGAATCAGAATCTGATGAAGATGAAAGTGACAACGAAGATCAAGGCGAAGAGGGACATAAACAATTCCTTGCTTTCATGGCGGCTTCCGAAACTGAAGGACGAACAGAGTATCCGAAGAGCCTGGTTGAGAATGCCACTGATGATGAATCCTCGAGAAGTGATGATGAAGAGCTTGAGCAAGCTTATGAAAAGTTGTATAAGGAATCTCTTAAGTTATCCAAATTGAATGACAAACTCACTATGAAACTCACAGCATGTGAAAGTGAGAATGTCAAACTAAAGGAGGAGATTTTCGAGGCTAGGATTGATGCCATCAAGATAGCTAATGATCAACAAGCTCTTTGTGCAAAACTCTTGACTTGTGAGACAGAGAGGAACGAGCTACAACAAATCTATGCAACATATGAAAAAAAAATTGAAACTCTCGAGATGTCTCAAGTTGCTTTGGAAGAACTAATGATCAAGAAAGAGGAAGAACTCAAGTGTGCTATGGCTACCATTGGTCTTTGGAACAGAGGATCAAAGACTTTGGACAATATCATTGGGTCTCAACAAATTTGTTCTGACAAGAGTGGCATTGGGTTTGGTGGTAAGAAAGAGCAAAAACAGAGTGCTTTCACATCTCATGATACAAGAACTCAAGGAAAGGGAGAACAAAAAATTCAACATAAGGATGGACTTCTCAAACTTCCTAGAGTTGGTAAGGTAAAAGAAAAGAAGGTACACCCTGTTTTTATTTGTCATCATTGTGGTATGCATGGTTATATTCGCCCTTATTGTTATAAGTTGCATGGGAGAGTGTATTTGCCTAGACCTAAAAATAGGAAGTTGGAAACCAAGTCGAGACGGGTTCCCATTGAAAGCAAAGGGAACCACAACGTCAAGACACCACCCAAGAACCGCAATGCTCACAACTTTGTTTATACTAAAGCGGTTTGGGTGAGAAAACTTGACTTGTGTTAATTTGTTTATTTGTCTTAGTTTTTGGGTTTCTGTGTGTTTTTTTTAATAAGAAAAAAAATGTGTGCTTGTTCGTTTTCTGACATGTTTTGTTTTAAAAAAAAAAAAATGTGTGCATCATTTTTTGTCTTGCTTTGGTTAAGAAAAAAAAAAAAATCCAAAAAGTTTTTCTTAGTATGGTTTTGCAAGTTTGAAATTTTTGAGTGGTCCTTGGTGCATATTGGAATTGATGAGAATATCCATTACATGTTAATATGTGTATGCTTTCTGTGGTCATTACTCATTTTGGAGTGTGTGTTTTTTTGATTAGTATGTCTCATTCTGTACACACTTTTGGATTAGCAAATTTTGGAGTCTTCTGCCTTAGTGATAATTTTTCTCTATGGACTTCTGGCATTGTATCTTTTGTTTCTAGAGGAATTGACCTATACTAGCATATCATGGGTGATGTTGAGTCTCTTAACCATCTTCCATCTTTTTGCATCTCCATGGCTTTCCTCTCTGTTCTTTGTAGTCCAGGCATGAGGAAAAGGCTACCCCAGAGTCACCAACCAGGCCATCCTTATTATATCCATGCTTCTCTGGTTCAGTTTCCATACTCTTGAGCGTGCCAGCCGCCAATGAGTGTGCAAAAGAAAGAAAACAATGTGCAAAAGAAAGAAAAGAAAAAGATTTGAAAAAAAAAATAAAGGATTCATTGATTGAGGGGGAGCCTCCGCTTTTACTCACCAAATACCCCTTGATTCCTAGTGGTTTGAGTTTCCTTAGTTGTGCTTAGATTCTCTTGTCAGAGGTCCAGCTTTCATATCACTACTAGGATTTGAATCTAGTGTTTGTCGAACTCCAAGAGTCACACACACACTTTTATCATGGGATCTATGCTTTTCACATAGTGCATCACTTTCTTTCATGAGGAATCTTCTATAGACTATGCACATTGTGTTTTCAAGTAATTGTGTTTCTTGGATAATCTTGTGTGTTCTAAGGTACAAATCTGAGATTTCTTGCTTGCTCCACCATATTTTTTTTTTGTCGGTTTCTTCTTGTTCATTGTTTTCTGTACAATGTTTGTGGTTGCTTTGAGTGAAAGGAAGATTGGCTTTAGTTGGTTTGCATGATGCTATGCACTGCTTCTTTATTATTTCCTTCTTGCATGCTCCTGATATTTCCATCATCATATCATTGCTTGTGTGGTTTTTGATTTTGCTTTAGGTGATTGAGCTTCCTTTGTCAATTCGTGACAAAAAGGGGGAGAAAGTTGTTTTTCATGTGTCTTAGTTTTCATCTTTTCATGCTACATGTTCTTAAAATCTCCAGTTGCATCTATTCATGTTTTCCATCTTATACTTGAAGATAATCTTGTCATATGTTTATTGCTTTTTCATATACTCTTATACTCTTGTGGGACTAATAGTTGTTTTGGAGATTGTGGCACTAATAGTTGTTTTGCAGATCATGACCTTGAGAAAGAAGTTTGCTTTTGTTGGCTGTAATGGGTTGGGATGTTTAGGATTTTATTTGTTAGGTGTGTTTTGTCACGCCATTACCAAAGGGGGAGATTGTTAGGTTTTTATTCTTGGCAATTCCGTTTGACAAAACTCCTTTTAGTTGTATTTGTTTTCGCACTTTTATTTTAGTAAGGCTATGAGTTTATTAGATGCGAATCCAACCCGAATCGAGCCTTGCAGAGAAGTTTGTGATGTTAATGCTTTCAAGATTGCCACTTCGCTGATTATGACGGGGGTCGAGCTGCCCGGTCAGCTCGCGCCCGAAGCAAAATGGAAAATTGCATTCAAAGTTGGCTGTCCGCCCTTGCTCGCTCGAGCGAAGAAGTCCTCGCTCGAGCGAAGGATTGCGTCTATACAAAAACCTAAAAGAGCTCATTGTTCGCTCGAGCGAAGGGCTCGTGGCTCGAGCGAAGGCACTAGTGGAAATCACGCGAGTTAAGGTTCTCGCTCGAGCGAGAGAAGCTTCGCTCGAGCGAGCTTCAAAATCCGGATTTCTATAAGGAATTGGTTTTCTTCCAAAACTAGGATTATTTTGGATTTCTATAAGTAGTTGGTTTTCTCCCAAAACTTTACTTACTCCTTTAGATCTTCTTTTTGGATATTAAGATTTATATCTGGGGATATGTTGCTAGTTTTCTTTGATGTTTTGATTGAGTATTCAATTCATGGTTCAAAGAGTATACATCAAAGGATTAGTTGTTTGTTCTACACAAAAGAGAGAGTTATTCTTCGGTGGATTCTGAAGAATTCGAGCCTGAAGCTTTGGTGGATTCTGGAGTGGCTCATCGTCAAGACAATTCCGAGGTGAAGACGGGGTTGGAAGAGACACATAGGGGTTGGTTCAATTCGGGCGTGGATTCGCTAGGTAATTGAGAGTATACTTGTGTAATTCCTTTATATCTTCTTAGTGGATTGTTTTGTGACTGTTGCTCGTGGTTTTTTTTATCATAATTGGAGGTGTCCAATTGTGGTTTTCCAAGTAAAATTGTTGTGTCGCTTTGTCTTGATTGTTTGATTGGGATTGTTATATACTGTTTAAAATTGATACATAATCACAAATCAACATCTAGGGGATTTCTAGATTTTTCACTAGAGTTTGGCTGAATCTCAGATGGAGTTGACTCACTAAACTCACCAACATTGCCTAAGCAAAACTGAAGATATGGGTCCATAAGCTTTTTGCTTTATAGATGAATCCTAGTATGATTCAAGCAAAATAGAAAAATCAAATTGTAAACTTAGAATGATCCAAATAAATTATTTGCAAATGAATAAAATACTTGAAGAAAATTAACAAAGAAAAATTGTGTATTCACCTTTATTGCGTTGCTATCTTGATAGTGACTAAATGTAACATATAGTGAATAAATATTTTGCAGCCACATATGAAAATCACATAGTTAAATTAAAAATGCATTATTCATTCTTCAAACAATCAATTAAATTAACAAAAACAGTGATAAAGAAAGAGAGCAAAATGAAACTATAGAATTGTTTTCAAATATAAATAACTAGCAATGTTCAACAGGTTTAACAATCACATAAGATCTAATTCTTCCTCATCTCCATCATCATGAACATCATTGTCTCTCAACACCATGTAAAACCCATTTAGTGTAACTGTAACAATCTCGACCTGTGATTAACCGTTAAACCATGATTAAGGATGCTTAATAAGTAATTAAGATAAAATTTTGAGTTACTACCATGTGCATTGCATTATTTGTGTTTATATCTGTCTACTGTACGAATATTTATTTATGTTTCTGTTTTGTTCTGCGAATTGAAAGCCTTATCAGCATTCGATTATGAAATTGACTTGATTTATGTGTTATTTGGGATTTTTAGAATTTTATGGTAGGTTCAATTGAAATTCGAATCGGAATGAATTAATTAAAATAAAATAGGTGGAATTTACTAAGCCTAACCAAGTTTAAATAAGCTTAATTAATTCAAGCCTATATAAGGCACAAGTGAGCTCTTGATTACACTTTGCACACTCATTTCCTCATCTCTTGAGCCTACAAACGTGAAAGAGAGAGAGAGAGAGAGAGAGAGAGAGAGAGAGAGAAGTGATCAACAAGGAAATTGCTAGAGAACTTGGACATTTTGGCTTGGGATTTCAAACAATTAACCATTTAGAGTGTAATTGATCATCTAAGGTAAAAATTCAACCTTCTAACTTTGGGATTGAGTCACTTAGCACATGAATTCAAAGAATTAAGTTGTGTAATGCTAGAATTGAGCTAAAATGAAAGAATATAGATCATACCATGCATGAATGTCTATATCCTAACATCTTGAGGAAGTTTTCAAAGAATTCTCCCATGCATGTTATCATTCTACCTTAGTTTTGAAAATTCATCTTGTTTTCCATCAATTTGTCTCATTTGATTGTGTTGTGAAAGCTTTAAACTTGCATCTTTACATGCATGATGTGTAATGTTATGATTTTCACCATTTCAAGTTTAGTTTAGTTCAATTGGCAAAGCTTTTGGGCTTGATTTTGCGAAATGCTTTTGAATCCACCATGTTTTGTAAGTTTGTACAAGTTTCCTTCAGTTTTTGGCCCAAAAGATCATGAATTTCAGCTTTGTGCAATCTAGAAATCCCAGAATTTGGCCTCTCCGCTAGAGCGATAGATCCTATGCTCGAGCGACTACCTTTATTTTCGCACTTCCACTCAAGCAACCAAAAGTTGGCTTGAGCGTAAAATGCAAGCTCCCAAAAGTTTCATGTTTTTGCAGACCGCTCGAGCGGCAAGGGTTGTGCTCGAGTGAGGACTTGAGTCTCACGCTCGAGCGTCTGTCGAGCATAAAAATCACACAACCAGTACTTTTGCAAAAGTTTACAGACCGTTCGAGCTGAAGAAGTTGAGCTCGAGCGACCACTCATATTTTGCATGTCCACTCGAGTGAAGGAAGTTACGCTCGAGCGAGACTCCTGTTTTTAGCAATTTTTGTTAAGTGTTTCCAAGTACATTTTAGTATCATCATTGCATCCTAGGCATTCCTAGGCCAAGGTTAAGACATAATAATGAGGATAAGAAGTAGAAACACACAAAGATAAGAAGGACTAAGCTAATGATTTCGAGTGTGTAATTCAGTATGTGTTCTGAAAAATCTAGAAATCCCCTAGATATTGATTTGTGATTACGTATCAATTTTAAGCAATAAACAACAATCCCAATCAAACAATCAAGACAAATCGACACAACGATTTTATTTGGAAAAACCACAATTGTACACCTCCAATTGCGATAAAAAACCATGGGCAACAGCCACAAAACAATCTACTAAGAAGATATAAAGGAATTACACAAGTATACTCTCAATTACCTAGCGAATCCACGCCCGAATTGAACCAACCCCTATGTGCCTCTTCCAACCCCGTCTTCACCTCGGAATTGTCTTGACGATAAGCCACTCTAGAATCCACCAAAGCTTCAGGCTCGAATTCTTCGGAATCCACCGAAGAACAACTCTCTCTTTTGTGTAGAACAAACAAATAATCCTTTGATATATACTCTTTAAACTATGAGTTGAATACTCAATCAAAACATCAAAGAAAACTAGCAAAATATCCCTAGATATAAACCTCAATATCCAAGAAGAAGATCTGGAGAAGTAATCCTAGATTTGGACTGAAACACGTATTTATAGAAAACTGTCCCGCGATCTCTGCTCGAGCGTTAAAATGGCTGCTCGAGCGTACCTACGCGCGAGCGCAGAAACTTCCGCTCGAGCGGGAAATCACAACTTCCAGTATTTTTGCAGGTGATCAAACTTCTGAAACCCAACATTCTCCGCTCGGGCGGGGTAATGTCCGCTCAAGCGGACAGGCAACTTTGAATGCATTTTTGCATTTTGCTTCGATCCCCGTCATAATCAGCGAAGTGGCAATCTTGAAAGCATTAACATCACAAACTTCTCTGCAAGGCACAATTCGGGTTGGATTCGCATCTAAAAACTCATAGCCTCACTGAAATAAAAAGTGCGAAAACAAATACAACTTAAAGGAGTTTTGTCAAACGGGATTGCCAAGAAATAAAACCTAACATGTTCGTTCTGTAACTACAAGATCTAGATGTACTTAGCTAATTCCAACATTGATTAAGACAATCAACCTGATGTGGTTATGAGGTCATTGTTTCATAAAATAGAACTTAACAATCATATGATTCCACAAGTGTTGCTTGTAAAGTTGTTATTTAAAAGAAAAAGCATTCAAAGCATAACACAATATTGTTTATTTCCTATTTGTTCCTAAAATGCCAAAACAGTTGTGTCCCAAGAGATTTGTCCTCCTTATGGTTAATCACCATGGTGGCTATGAAAACTAGGAATATATAGGATACCTTTGATAGGTTTTGAATCCAACTTATTAAATACATATTTATACTCTCTCAAATAATAATAAAAAATAAAAAAAATTAATAAAATAACATTTTAGGAAGATATGATGCATACTAACTACTGGATTTGGGTGCACTATTATAGTGCTCTGCTTGGACTGTGTGGGTGAAGTAGAGGAGGTGCTTATAGTACCTCTGCTGGGTCTGGGTGCACTGCTTATAGTGCCCTGCTTGGACTGTGTGGGTGACACAAAGGAGGTGTCATGGTTTAAGATGGAGTTGTGAGCAGAGGAGATCTGTTTTGCTACTGTTTTGTTTACCTAATTTGCTGCTGTTTTATTGTTTTGCTACTGTGATGCAGCAAATTTGCTACTGATTTGCTATGTTTGCTAGTTTGCTGTTTAGCTAATTTCTTGCTGTGAATCAGATGAGGTTCATGGTCTTCGTTGCTTTTGGTTTTGCCACTGTGTACCAGTCCAAATGTCCAAGGGACATTAGGATCCTTTTGTGTTGGTAACATTGAGACACAACACAAGAAGTGAGTAATAGGTTGCTTGAGGTGTGTGTCAGGAAGAGCAATATTATGGGTCTTAAGTGATAGGTGTCCAGTGTGATATAATTAGCACTATATCCATGTTATCGGGTATCCTGTGCATTGGGATTTATTTTACTGTGCTTCTTTCTGCTAAAATATGTGCCAGTTCTACCTCACCTACATTGGTCATTCAGTTAAACTCATATCTTGTCAGCAGCAGGGTGATTTTGATATTCTTTTATGTTTTCATCTATTTGAAGTTAGTTGTAATTTTTAATTGTTGACTTTGGTTCTTAGACAGATTCTATATTGCGAATCATGTTGAAAAATGAAAATGTGGCCATAAATTTGGTTTGTTGACTTTCCTTTTAATTGTTGACTTTGCTTTTACAGGATACCTTTGATAGGAATGGACTTGCCTTTTTCTGCGCCCCCTTCAGAAGGTTTGAAATGCAGGCCGCATAGTTCGGACTCCCGCGATTCTGAATCTAGTCTCACAAGTGCAATGTGAAACTGATAAACACCAAAGAATCCAAATCTGACAAATCTTTTTGGAAAATCAATTTTAAATCAAATAATGCCAAAATTGGACTGCTTTGCCAGATACAGAGTCGCCACCTAAATATTTTTTACTTTGGAAAAATTTAGGAAACCCTGACTCGTGCCAAAGGCCATGTATCCATCATCACCAAAGTTGCCTCGACTCGGGAACTTGGGTACGAAGGGGGGAAGGTCATGAATTGAGTACCGCCGCTCGTCCGATTAAAGATCGGCCTCTACTAATCATGATATGATTTTTTATAAACATTATGTGCTCTTGTTCCAGTTATTAAACTAACTTTACTACGTGATGTGCATAAGCAAGTATAGATTAGTTTGCTCAAGTTGGAACAATTCAACTCATATTTGTTTGCGAAAATTGTTTGAATTTGCCACTTCAAGTGGGCTTAAAAGTGCGGATTTGCCACCAACCATAGTGGGCTTAAACATGATTTGCCACTCAACAAAGTGGGTTTAAAACATACATTTGTTGAACCATTCCAGTTCAAACAACGAGCCTTCATCCACAGGCATTCATGCAGTTTAGCATTTAAGCACATAGCCTCATGTCAAGAATGTTAATCATGGCAACATTCACACTTTATGCTTATGCTAAAGCGTAAAACTCACCTAGTACTCCAAGCCAAAACATAAACTAGTTAGAAAGATACATGATCCTAACTATGTTAAGATGTCTAATGCAACACATGCAATAATGCAATTAATAGGATCGGCTACTAATATGACATATGAATCGATTTGAACAACATGTGGTTAAACACGTATTCAAATAAGTATTGAAATAACAATGTAATTTGAATGATGTGCCGAGCCTCGGTGCATGCAATACGAATGAATGGATGCAAGCATAAGGTATGCTAATTAAAACATGTCCCTAATCTAACCATCAAACGCGGGTAAATGAAAGGGAGAAAGACGTGGGGTTGGAAAACATACATGCACACACGCACACTTATTACAACATTACGCCCTCGCGAAGGAGGGCCCGAATGAATAAAAGCTAAGCTAATCTAATTAAGCTAATTAGACTAATTATTACAAAACTTTAACTAACTAGCAAACTAATTAATTAAATTACAACACAAATGCGAGTAAACTAAGTGACTAATATTCCTAACTATGCTGCCACTACTCCGCCGCCTCGGGAAGTGGAAGATGCACATGCTTGGTTTTGGCTCGAAAAGACCTCCATTTTACTCTCGAAAGCCTCTGTTTGCAGGGTTGAGCATTTCCAGAACCTTTCTGCTTCATCTTACCAAATCTTTGCTGAGATTTAAATTAGTGGCCTGCCGGCCATGGAGGGAAGCTGCTGGCCATCTACCGGCCAGGGAGGTGTCCTGCCGACCAAAAATGATGCACTTTGAAGGGAAGACACAAATGAAGCAACAAATGAAGCCAAGACCACCTTCTAGAGCTCAAAGAGGGTCCCAAGTAACCTCATCCCAAAGATAAGAAACTTTGGTTAAGGGTTGATAGGCAAACTTGAAATGTATATAGGCTAATTTGCACAAACTTGCAAGAGATAGAGAGAGAAATGTAGAGAGGGAGAGTTATAGAGAGAGAGACTCCCAAAATTTTTCAAACTCTGAAAACCATAGAGAATGTCCTCTATATATAGAAATATATGGCTTCAGGTCAAAAATATCAATAAATGGACAGCTGGAGCAATGTGGAGACAACTGAAGGTAAATATCTGCAAAAAATCTTATTTTTGACACCAATGGCCAGCAAAACTCATACATGGCCGGAAAACCTCATCAATGTCTAGCACATGGCCGGCAAACCTCATTCAGTGGTTGGCCAGAAAATCTGCTTTTTGGGCCTAACTTTAAATAGGCATATCTCCTTCATCCGGACTCCTTTGTAGGTCATTCTTAAGTCTAAATTGAAGCCCCCAAAAGTCTAATTTCTAATGGTGGCAGCCTCACATCAAAATTCCAAGTGTCCAAAAGCATATGCCTATTTTAGTAAAGAATGCTCAGTTTTGGTCTTAATCGGATTGATACCTAACTTCTCCTCAACTAGTTTTCTTTCCTCCTCTCCTATTGTCTTCAACTCCAAACTCTAAATAAGGTGTTTTGAAAGATTTTTCAAAGAGTTCACCTCTCTTTAATTTATTTCCACTTTATTCTTGCTCGGTTTATCGAAAAGCGCAACATTTAACGAAATGTGAGCTTCGGAACATTGTAGAAACTTTTTTTCAAAAATATTTTGAAAGAGAGGGATTTAAAGTTTAAAATATTTTTTGGTCAAAATATTTTTGGTCCAAAATGGGATGTAAGGTTGGGATTTGAAGCTCCTCTTATTGAAGAAATCAAACCTTTGCACAACAAAGCCTTCATCCTCGAGCAATCAACCTGAGGCCCTCAAGTCTTAAGGGCGGTCAAAAATGGGTGTCTACAATAGGTTTTGAATCCAGCTTATGTAAATACATATTTATACTCTCTCAAATAATAATAAAATAAAAAAAATTAATAAAATAACACTTTAGGAGCATGTTTGATTGACAGGATTAGAGCATGTGATTGAGATTATTAATCCATAGGCCTAATAATCCTATATTTGTTTTAAAATTTTGTTTCAGGATTATTAATCCAATGGATAATTAATCCAACAAATTTGTAGGATTATTAATAATAGGGTAGGGGTGCGATTATATATCCTAAGTTAGAAAATAAAATAAAAAGATTCTTTTACCCTTAACTAAAAATTAAAACACTTAATATTTTTATATAATTTTATATTTAGAAGGCTAAAAATAATTTTAAAAAATTTAAAAATATTTTTTGATATTTATTTTATCAAATTAGTTTATATATCATTTTTAAAAAAATTAAAAAACAAACCAAACATGGCCTTTTTATTTTTTTTTATTTATTTATTTATAATTTTTTTCAAAACTACGTTTATGAAGAAATTTTGATAAAGTAAAGATTGTGAAGAAAAGGTAAAATTAGAAAAGAAGATAAATATAGTAGTAATCTTACATTCATATGTTTTCTTATCCAATGTAAATCAAATAATGGACAAAGGGATAATCAGATTTTTCAACAATTAGATCTATTTGAGCTTCAATATGAGCTGGTAATCTGAATCTGGTTTCCATGTGGTTTATTGAATTTCTACCACTCTTCAAGAACTTGAAAAAGGGTTAAGATATATACAACAGTCTCTCCTTTTGACTTTTTTCTCCTCTGTATTTAAATTGATAACCATCTAATCAATTTGTTATAATGTAAAAGAATAAAGATGATGTTATTTTAAATAATAAAAACAATAAATAAATAAAAAAAGAATAAAGATGATGTTTGGGACCCTGGATTTGTCACTCCCACTTTTTTTGCTTTTCTGTCATAACTTAGACATTTATTGTTACATACCACCATACAAATTGCTATTAAAATAATGATATTGCATTGACTTTGTAATACTTAATTTCTTTTACATGTTTTCTCTTGACATGAGTTGCTTTATAGTCATGCACCAATATATTGAATATGTTATGTTCTACATTGTTGTTAGTATCTTATAGTTCTTGCAAAATCAAGTTTGGTTTTTTTTGTCAGTCATAACTTACAAATACTTGTTATTGATATATGCATTTTTTAATGTTCTAGAAACACTTTGGACACTTGTTTAATCAAGATTGTTTACTTATGGATAAGACATGGATGTACCGATCAAGATTAAGTGATGCATACCAGAAAGGAGTTGACATGTTTCTCGATTTTGCATTTTCTAATGCTAGTTATGAGGATAAGATCATATGTCCATGGATCAAGTATGGACTTACACTTCTCGTCACCCGATCAGTTGAATATGATCACTTAGTATGTGATGGCTTCACAAAGGGTTACTATCACGACCCAAACCCGTCCCTATAGGTTTAGCGTCATAACCGGCCAGTAATCCTCTGATTATCCGAGGCCTCTTAACAGAATAATACATGTTTAGGGGCTGCGGAAGCAAATATACGAGATATACGTAGTCCATTGAGCTGTGTTGACATACATGGGACAGAAATTTAAAATTTTATATAAAATACACATATATGATGTCATATCCACATAAGTCTCGAAACACCATATGCACCGTCAAAAGGGACTTAGCCCAATATACAAGTAACAAAAACAAAAATAAGCATGACTTAGCAGCGACCACAAAACTCAGCTTCTATATACGGGAACCTCCCCTGGAGGCACTATGGCTGGCTAACACCAAGACTCGCCAGGCAGCAGCTTAGGCCTGGTCACGCGCCTGGTCACCTACATACATAATATAAACGGTGAGCGAAAACCCAGTGAATAATAACTGAGTAAAGTGTTTGATGAATAATGTCCATAACATATTCAGAAATCATGAGTTCATATCAAAAACAGATTTATATTCGTATTCTTATTCAAGTCAATGACAGAAATCAGAAATGCAATACTTAATCTTACATCCATTAGCGCTAACAGATCAATACGGAGCATCGAATATCATACTTGTCAGTTCCATAAGGAACCTCCGACCGGGTATGGATAATTTATCAATTCCATAAAGCAACCTCCAGACCAGGTAAGATAATTTGTCAATTCTTAAAGGAACCTCCGCTGGGTACAGATAACTAGTTAGTTCTACAAGGAACCTTCAGACCGGGAATAGATAACTTACTTAAGCCCGAATACTTATCAGAATTTGGACAATCATTCATCATACAGAACATAACATTTCATAGAATATCTCTTATTTCATCATACAGAAAATAATTAGAGTTGAACATAACTTTACTAAGTTATTACTCACAGTTGGCTGCAAAGTAAATAGACAAAGTAGGCAAATCAGATGTCTTGTGGCACGTGACCTACACAGTTACAGAACGAACATGTTAGGTTTTATTTCTTGGCAATCCCGTTTGACAAAACTCCTTTAAGTTGTATTTGTTTTCGCACTTTTTATTTCAGTGAGGCTATGAGTTTTTAGATGCGAATCCAACCCGAATTGTGCCTTGCAGAGAAGTTTGTGATGTTAATGCTTTCAAGATTGCCACTTCGCTGATTATGACGGGGATCGAAGCAAAATGCAAAAATGCATTCAAAGTTGCCTGTCCGCTTGAGCGGACATTACCCCGCCCGAGCGGAGAATGTTGGGTTTCAGAAGTTTGATCACCTGCAAAAATACTGGAAGTTGTGATTTCCCGCTCGAGGGAAGTTTCTGCGCTCGCGCGTAGGTAGCTCGAGCAGCCATTTTAACCTCGAGCAGAGATCGCGGGACATTTTCTATAAATACGTGTTTCAGTCCAAATCTAGGATTACTTCTCCAGATCTTCTTCTTGGATATTGAGGTTTATATCTGGGATATTTTGCTAGTTTTCTTTGATTTTTGATTGAGTATTCAACTCATAGTTTAAAGAGTATATATCAAAGGATTATTTGTTTGTTCTACACAAAAGAGAGAGTTGTTCTTCGGTGGATTCCGAAGAATTCGAGCCTGAAGCTTTGGTGGATTCTAGAGTGGCTTATCGTCAAGACAATTCCGGGTGAAGACGGGGTTGGAAGAGGCACATAGGGGTTGGTTCAATTCGGGCGTGGATTCGCTAGGTAATTGAGAGTATACTTGTGTAATTCCTTTATATCTTCTTAGTGATTGTTTTGTGGTGTTGCCCTGGTTTTTTATCGCAATTGGAGGTGTACAATTGTGGTTTTTCCAAATAAAATCGTTGTGTCGATTTGTCTTGATTGTTTGATTGGATTGTTGTTTATTGCTTAAAATTGATACTAATCACAAATCAAATCTAGGGGATTTCTAGATTTTTAGAACACATACTGAATTACACACTCGAAATCATTAGCTTAGTCCTTCTTATCTTTGTGTGTTTCTACTTCTTATCCTCATTATTATGTCTTAACCTTGGCCTAGGAATGCCTAGGATGCAATGATGATACTAAAATGTACTTGGAAACACTTAACAAAAATTGCTAAAAACAGGAGTCTGCTCGAGCGTAACTTCCTTCACTCGAGTGGACATGCAAAATATGAGTGGTCGCTCGAGCTCAACTTTTCACTCGAACGGTCTGTAAACTTTTGCAAAAGTACTGGTTGTGTGATTTTTATGCTCGACAGACGCTCGAGCGTGAGACTCAAGTCCTCACTCGAGCACAACCCTTGCCGCTCGAGCGGTCTGCAAAAACATGAAACTTTTGGGAGCTTGCATTTTACGCTCAAGCCAACTTTTGGTTGCTTGAGGGAAGTGCGAAAATAAAGGTAGTCGCTCGAGCATAGGATCTATCGCTCTAGCGGAGAGGCCAAATTCTGGGATTTCTAGATTGCACAAAGCTGAAATTCATGATCTTTTGGGCCAAAAACTGAAGGAAACTTGTACAAACTTACAAAACATGGTGGATTCAAAAGCATTTCCAAAATCAAGCCCAAAAGCTTTGCCAATTGAACTAAACTAAACTTGAAATGGTGAAAATCATAACATTACACATCATGCTGTAAAGATGCAAGTTTAAAGCTTTCACAACACAATCAAATGAGACAAATTGATGGAAAACAAGATGAATTTTCAAAACTAAGGTAGAATGATAACATGCATGGGAGAATTCTTTGAAAACTTCCTCAAGATGTTAGGATATAGACATTCATGCATGGTATGATCTATATTCTTTCATTTTAGCTCAATTCTAGCATTACACAACTTAATTCTTTGAATTCATGTGCTAAGTGACTCAATCCCAAAGTTAGAAGGTTGAATTTTTACCTTAGATGATCAATTACACTCTAAATGGTTAATTGTTTGAAATCCCAAGCCAAAATGTCCAAGTTCTCTAGCAATTTCCTTGTTGATCACTTCTCTCTCTCTCTCTCTCTCTCTCTCTCTCTCTCTCACGTTTGTAGGCTCAAGAGATGAGGAAATGAGTGTGCAAAGTGTAATCAAGAGCTCACTTGTGCCTTATATAGGCTTGAATTAATTAAGCTTATTTAAACTTGGTTAGGCTTAGTAAATTCCACCTATTTTATTTTAATTAATTCATTCCGATTCGAATTTCAATTGAACCTACCATAAAATTCTAAAAATCCCAAATAACACATAAATCAAGTCAATTTCATAATCGAATGCTGATAAGGCTTCAATTCGCAGAACAAAACAGAAACATAAATAAATATTCGTACAGTAGA